>SMJT01000197.1:23763-109585 GCA_004349715.1 Crucihimalaya himalaica
CAAAATAATTATCTGCAAAGAAATTTGGTTTAATTATTTTGTGAACATATCAAACTTGGACATTAAAGCTGGTTTAGATCTTTAGGATTTGCAAAGAAATTTGGAATTCTAGGATTTAGACTTAGATAGTTTTCGCAACGAAAGTTGGTTAATTATATCTTAGTGATTTGAGTTCGAGAACAGTGCTTAACCTGAACCCTGTTGATTGATTTGTCTGCATTCCTTGATTTCCTGAGAAATACCCTAGGCCTATATCCTCTCCATTGATTTTACATCTTTTAATTCTGCATATTTATATTCTCGCTTGATTGATTTGGCTTAGCGTAATTTGATTCTTGAAATCTATTGTGTGGTTCTCTGAGTCTTTGTGGTTCAACCCCTACTATACTGCAGCCACTGCTTTAGTATCCTTAGGGTATTATTTTGAGCATATCAAGCGCTAATTCTGTTTTTTTCACCAACATGTCCTTCAATCCAAGGACGCTAAGATGCGCAAGCATTCTTGTCTTCCAGAGAGAGAAATCTCCCGATCCATCGAACATCGCGACATGTAGCGATCCCGACATCTTTGATTCACCTTTGCCCAACCACCGTGTGCTCTGATACCAATTTGTTGAGTTTTAGGACTGATTTGAGCAAGAAACTCTTGGATCAACTTTGAATTGAGATTTGGAAGAGATCAAAGAAGAGAATGTTCAAACAAAACTAAGAACACCGAGAGTTAACGAGTTCTGGATCCAAAACCGGATTCCCTACGTCTCGCCGGAGAAACACCTTCGAAAATCCATTAGAAACTTTATGGAACTGTTTTACAACTCTCTCAAGAACTCTCACTTCCTCTCAGATCAATGAATCGTACATCAAAGAAGAGAGAAACCAATTTAAAGAAGATGAATCAATCCGTTAGAAAGACTAAAACGTCCTCACTGGTTTGTTATTACTCCTTCAACAACCACACGTGTATCTCACGTGCTACTGACTTAGAGAGACTTGAGCTAAACCTTCTCTTTGACTGAGAGGTTCTTCCATACTTAGGCTATTGTTGAAGTAAATCAGCTTCATACTCTTCACCACCTTATTCATTTCAAATCAAAACCCATATGCTACATTATCTCTTCCAAAAAACTCCATTCAAAACGATCATAAGCTTTAGTAATAACTGTTTTAAGAGCCATAAAAGATTTAGCTTGTTGAGTCTAACCTTTAACCCATGGAAGATCTCTTGAGCTACGATATTGTTATCCATAGTCATTCGTCATGGTATAAACGCGGTATGATTATCTGAAATCACTGCTAAAAGATGAGGCTTTAACCGATTTACCAAAAAATTTGAAATAAACTTGTAACTAACGTTACACAAAGTAATCGGCCTATAATTAGAGATTGACGTCGGAGCTTCGACTTTTGGAGTGGGTATGCGTTGCATCAAGCTGATTATTATCGAAGAAGTGACGTACCTCTGAGATAATATCCGGGTTTATTTCATTCCAAAATTGCTGATAAAATATCCCTGTAAACCCGTGTGGACCCGGCGCTCTATGAGGACCAATCGAGAAAACCGTTTGTTTAATTTCTTCAACCGAAACCTCCCTTGTCTAATCTGAATTAATATTCTCTGTAATTCGGGCCTTATACGATGACACTTTTTCCAATAAGAAATATTCCAATAATTCCAGCCTTCCATTACTGACGCTTTAAAACCATCCTTCCTTTGACATAAGCCTGCTATCATATCGAAAATTTCAGCCATAAGAGTAACTAAGGGGCAGTGATCTGATTCGCATGCCATTCCGAGTTGGCCATAGTGCAATCTAAACAACTAGACACGTTATGAATACCGCCTTTACCGGCCCAGGAGAATCTGTCACCAACTGTTTTTAAATCAGAAAAATCACAATGAGACACCATTTGTTTCATAAACTGGAGAGAGGCCTCCGATCTGATTATTCCTCCTTTCTTTTCATGATTACCAAGTAAATCATTAAAATCTCCCATGATGAACCATGGTAAACCGTTTCTGTTAACATAAATTCTCTCAATTCTTTCCCAAAGGTTATTCCGATGGCTCGGATTTGGATGACCGTAAACAAATTACAAATAAAAACCAACTTCATTGCATTTAACATAACAATCTACTAGGTTGGGAGACTGAAAATAAACATCTAGATCGACAAACAAATTCCAAAAGAGAGCTAATCCACCGCTTAAACCAACTGGTGGCACTAAAACAGAATTTACAAAACCTAACTTGCCACACTTCATTCGAACATAAGTCATTCTGTTGCTTCGTTTCGGAGAGGCCAATGATGTATGGGAGATACTTTCGGGATATCTCCTTGAAGTGTCGAACTGACAAGTCACTGCCTAAATCTTGATAGTTCCAACAGATTTTCCTCACGGTGGAAGTGGTAGTTTAGGGCCCACCGCGCCTCTACACAAGTCATGATTGTCAGAAGAAGCAACACTACCTTCACCCCTTTCACGTATAACCAGCTTGGGACTATCATTCGGGTCTGAAGCTTCAAGCAACTCCTCACGTTTGCGTTTTCCACCATTAAAAGCCAGAACCTCTCCTTGGTGCATAAGAGCAGCAGCCATAACATCCTCCCGAGGGTGGATAGAAACTATATCCGCTGGATGTTCAAAAGCCTCCACTGTCACAGGATCATTATGGAGAGCAACCAAGTTGTGATAGGTATCAAGATCATACAACATCTCATTCTCCACTAGCCTCTTTGGAACCGGTGATAAACTACCCACAATGGTCTGGAGAGTGTTAGCCTCATTAGCAACCACTGTCTCCACTGGAACAGATGTGATGGAGACTACATTTTGTTGTGATGATGATGCAGTAGTGAACGATCAGGACGTTGAGTAGGAGTTCTAAAAGCTGGAGACTCCATGCCATCATCACCCTCAGCTGGAGATATGCAGGCCCTGAATCATGAGTGAGAAGTCCACCGACTTCACAAAAACCTCGGAGACGCTCGTAACTGAAACGAAGAAATGTGTTTACTCCATGAGTAAATTGGAAATTCTTGTGGAATTTCAGAGGATTATGCACATTCATATTGACACGAATACACACAAACTCCACTCTTGTAGCGACAACCGCATCATAATCCGTTCCGATCCAAACCCCCAGAGCACCATCATACTAAAACGAAGTCCACACCTAATGATAAGCTAGCAATAGTCATCATGGCGATTTGTTTAATTCTAAATCCGTAAAAAATAACACATAGCAAAAAAAATGGGAATGAATATTGAAAAAAATATTTAAGCACACTGTATTTGTATAAAAGTTGATATTGAGACAACGATACACCTCGCATATAGGAAAAAAAAACACACAAACTAAACATTATTTCACGCAAAAAAAAAGTGAAGATTACTAAAATAGCACTAATCTTTATGTTAATGGCTAAATTAACATATAAAATTTGGAGGTTATATGAGTATAATATATGTCAATATCACCCTTAATAAGATGTGTTAGGAAAAACATAATTACAGAATATGCCATTAATGAAAAATTCCAGCGTGTATAATATTTACAGAAATGCCATCGAAAAATGTGTTTTTAAAAAATCTACCGTATTAAATCTGTCACAGATTTTTGTAAATGACTTTAACTCTGTGACAGATTCATTTTAAATGTTATGACAGATTTATTGGAACGACATTTTTCGTTTATGCGACAGATTTGTGTCTATTTAATTGCAAATTTTATATAAGATTAGTTGTGACAGATTTATTTTTAATGGCAGACTTAATTTTATGCGGCAGATTTATGTTTTTGCGGCAGACTTATTTCGTAGCGACACCACAGTTTTAAATTTTGTGACAGATTTTGTATGGCAGACTTATTTTATTCCTCATATTTTTTTTTTTGTGTTGCTTCAGATTTATTTTTTAAACAAAAAACTGTCGTTCAGTGGCAGATTTGTTAAAGGCAAATATAATTACTAATCTAACTCTAGTGGTGAAAGATTTGTTTTTACGTGATAACAGATTTGTTTTTATGGTATGTTTATGACAGATTTTTTGTGCTTAGTTGTAACCGACTTATTTATGACTAGATTAACTTTTTTAATGACTACTGACTTTTTCGTGGCAGATTTGTTTGTATTCTTTAATAGCATATTTTTTTGGCAGATTTACATAAGTCTTTAGAAAATATTTTTCTTTTTGTGGCAGATTTTTATAAAATTTTATATACAAAAAGAGAGAAAGACGATGTAAACGACGTCGTTTCTTTTAAAAACAAATATGTGAAACTTAAGGTTCAAGTTGTATGAAACGTTTAGAGAAATAATTCGTATATAAGATTCAAGTGTTCAAAATTCAAACTACAAATCCAATGAGCCGTTAGATTAACGTAGGATTTAACAACAAGTTTTGAACATCAAGATGCTTAATGTATGTTACTACTTTAGTTTTTGACAACAGCTCACATACCATTTGGGCCATAGCCTTTAACTCTCATGGACATGTCTTTTCCAATACAAAACTAGTAGTAGAAAGATGAAACGTTTCAACCAAATCTTAATTGTTATGCTTCTTTACTTTGTCTTGCATTCGTCTTGGTAAATTAGATCAAATGGTAGATCAAAAGTTTGCTTGATTTAGCTACAATAATTGATATCAAAAGATTATATATGGTTCAATGGTAAAACAAGTAAAAACATTAAAGCATAATTCATAATAAGCACTTCAGTCCATCCACTCCACAAAAGCACCAAAGCTATTGGAGTTAGATGATTACGATCTTCTAAAGCACATATCAAAAGCAATTACGGCGAAAACACATCGCAATGCCAACTTCAACAACAAGACACAAACAAAATCAAGGCTTGTAGCACAATCATCGAGTCAAGATAGACTTGTGACGAAGACAAATGGAGACTATACAAAGGCTACCGCCGACAACCATACCCTCACCAAAGCGACACCACCGTAGCCACCGTAAAGCAATCTTTGAGCAACCAAGACGAGTTTCCACACATGACGCACCGGAAATGCCATTCTCCTGATATAGCTTGCGATAGAAAGTAACAACTGAAGTAGGATTCAAGTTTTCTGACATCTACTTTGACCACCCAGAATTGATTAAACAAGTATCAAGTATGCAAGTTATTGCCATCATCCTCATCATTGGCGCATGGCTAGTGCATCTAAGAATACAGAATCGAGTTCTTGAAATTGCAGAGAAAACTAAATATACAGAATATAACGTACCAAGTGCACATACACAACACTAATCTTTAAAGAAACTGAAAGAAAATCATACCCGACTCCTTTTGATCGTCTTGAATTTCTGTCCATGATTAATCGCACATCCCTCACCTGAAATTATAAGGAACTAAGAACAGTAAGAACAAAGACGAAATAGAACCCAAGAGAAAAGATAGCAGACATTTGAAAAAAATATTAAGAACAGAGCATGAAATCAAAGAGCAAAAATAACAGAAATTTGATAAAATCAGCTCTCCGCAGTAAGCGAGAGAGATCTAGTCATCTAGATAAAAAATAACACAAACTATTAAACACTAAAGAACAATAAGCGTTGTTGATGGTCTAGCCCAGTCAAACAAACAATAGTAAAAATACGAAGCGGAGGTAGTGTGAAATGATTAGTCGTCAGGGCGACGTTGTATTAATAGATCGATCTCAGTACAGAGTTGGTCGAGTGTGTTGCTCTTTTACAAATTGGGTCGACTTATAAACTAAGCTTGAGATGAGGCGAACGGGGTTCGGCTTATAGCTATCTCGTTCGCACTAAGTGTTTTAAGTCGAGGGGTGTTTATCCCGAAAAACTCTGATCCCCTCAACACTATTCACTAACTCTTCTTTTATAGAGATTAGCAGGGGTACTTCCTTACTTAGGTCGACGCGAGGGGTAAACGTCGGATCTACCCCTTGCTAATCTTGCGGTCGGTTGTATGGCGATTGGGCCGAGATTGGTAAATGGGCTTTTTGGAGGGGAAGGGCGAAGTCCATACCCGACAATGCCCCCCCCCCTTTCTTTGGGCCGAACAGGGCCTTTCTTGCTGATGCTCGCACATTCTTGTGCTTAGGTTTCTCCAGGTTCGCCCTAGGTGGGCGGGAACGGTTGGCGCGATCTTTTCGGAGGACGTGGCTTCTCGCCGCTTCGGCTCCCAGCTCCTTTTGTATAAATACCTGCTCCGGGTAGCTCATTTTCACTCTTCTCTTCCATCCTGAAAGGTAACTTTTCTCTCTCGTCTTGTGGCTTTGCTTTGCTCATCGCGTTATTCCGTGAATTTTTTGTTTCTGTCCTCCTCGCTTTTACTTCTTTCGGTGCACGATGTCTTCGAGTTCTAATTCTTTAAACGGGTCGTTGGACGACTATATGAGAAGTCGCACTTCTAGTGGGTCGGATGATTCTATCTGGGATCGATCTCCGGTGGTTATCTTAAGTTCCCCCTCTGTATCCTCGCCTCCTAGTTTGGGTGCTGATTCTCCTGCTGACGAGTTAGCGAGGAGAGAAATTTTGTCTCGTGGTGATGGTGTGGGTCCTAGTTCACCTCGTCCCGCGTTTGACGTTCCTCATCTTGTTGATCGGGAACCAGAAGGCTCGTCTAATGGGTCGGAGGATTCTTCCTCGTCCTCCGAGGGGGTCGAGGCTTCATCTGCTCCTCTTGGCCAATACGTTGGTCGAGGGGATTATCTTGGGTATATTGGTTCATCAAAGTCGGATCACTCGGCTTTGGAGGAAATCCTCGGCCTGAACCATGCATCTTGTGGTATCTCGCTGATCACCCCGTCGCCCGAGGATCGACCGTGGGCACCGCCTCCTGGTCATATGTGTTTGTATGAGTCGTACATCTTTGATTGCGGACTCAGATTTCCGATCCCAAGCTTTCTGCTTTGATACTGCTCCGAACGTCGGATGGCGTTGTCTCAACTTGCTCCTTCGGCGGTTCGAAACACTATGGGCCTTGCTATCTTAGCCGACAAGTGTAGAGTAAAGATGAGTTATCACTTTTTCGAAGAGTTGACCACCATCGCGAAGGTGAGGGGCAAGGACTATCTTCGCTATGTGAGCGCCCTGCCGAAGCACAAGATCGTTTCGGGGAAGGAGAAATTTTCCTCGTGGGAAAAATATTATTTTTTGCCAAAATTGATGAGGCGTCCGTTGAGGATCCCTCTATGACTTTCTTTTCTCGTTGGAATCGCGAACCTGGTAGACTTAGCTTCTGTTCCTTGCTTGCTAACTGGGTTGCCCTTCGTTGTTTTGATTGCGGGCTGGTTTTGCTGTTTTGCAGATTGCATTTTGAAGGTTAGAGCACCTCCACTTGGTTTTCGCGACGACGTCGAGAAATTGAAGCGCGAGTCGGCAGTTCTTTGGCCGGTGGAAGATAAGAAGGTGTCCGCAGCTAGGTCAGAGCGACGCAAAGAAGGTTGGTCGGTCGACCGAGTTTTTTTTTTTTTTTTTTGGTGATTGAGCCGTTCGCGATTGTTGCAGCATCGAGAATTCGTGGGAAGATGACGAGGAAGACGAATGTGCCGGACATTTTGGACCATCTTACTCATCATTCCAGCTCCAAGGGGAAGTCGGTGGCTCGTCCGACGACTAGGGGGAAATCGTTGGAGAACTTGCATCCTCCTGCAGGATGGACGGATGAGCAAGGGGCGGTGGAGGCTATGCAGGCGGGGTCGCTCAAGCCTGTTCAAAGAAAGGACAAGGAGTAGGTCGAGCAGCCGCTCGCAGTTCCGGGGGGGGGGGGGCTCCTTCGAAGAAACGGGTCGCGCCAGAGACTCGTCGTGCTGGTGAGGTTGAATCCTCGAAGCGAGGACGTGTCGATCCACCTGCAGAGGTCGACCATACGTTCCGTTGGCGGTATAACCAAAAGGATCGATCGATGCTGCAGAACAAGGCGGCATGTGCCGACCTTTTTTGCTACCTTCGCCGAGATCCTTCGGTATCGCTTGAGCCAAGGGAGCTCGTGCGTGCTGATTTGTTCGAGACGATGGCGTAAGGTTTCTTTTCGGTAAGGGCATAGTGACTTCTGCATTTGTTTGCTGTAAATCTTTTGAGGTTTTTTGGCTAATTACTAACATCGTTTTGCCTTGTTGTTGCTGATTTGATCGACTTAGGCCTTCGACGCCACGAACCAGCTGGTGCAGTTTTATGACCAGCAATTAAAGCCTGCGAAGAAAAAGGGTACGGAGGTCGACGCGAGGAAGCTGCAAGAGTCGCTGAAACAGGAGCGGGAGCACAGTACCCTTCTGGCGGAGGAATTGGCTGCGTACAAGGCCAACTTTGAGGAGAGGGAGGGCGAGTATGTCCTGCAACGAACGTCGCTGGAAAAGGTTTATGCGTTGGAGATGACTAGGCTGAGGGCGGCTCGAGATGAAAAGGAGCTGTCCACACGCCGGAAGACGACAGAAGACCTTTTAGGACGCTTTCAGCTCCGTCTGGACAAAGTGCACGAATACCTCGAGCAGTCGGAAGCTCGCCTTGGCTTCGAAATGCAGCTGGAACAAATCTCTGGTATGTTGAGGCTGCTGAAGGCCCTTGAGGGTGATGGTGAGATCGCGGTGCCGTCGCACGTTGGGACAGATCTCGGCGCCAAGGTAGCGGAGTTGGAGAGTACGATCGCTGGAATGCCTGATCATGTGTTGACAAAGGGCGATCTAAAGGCATCCACGATTTTTGGACGTAAACAAACGCGTTCGATGGAAATTCCAGCTCCAGGTATCTCGTCGATCGTGCTAGAGGGCGAGGTTCGAGACTTGGCGCTTGCAGAAGTCACGGGAGATGATCAAGCGGGCGAACACCCTGCTCTGACAGCTGAGGAGGGCGAACAGCCAAATGCTGCCGAGGGAGATGCGCTGGTGGACGAGGCTGTTGAGGATGCAAGGGAGGAGGTTGCTGAGGGCGCGAGAGAGGAGGTTGCTTCAGGAGGTGGGGCGGGTGCGATTCCTGATGGGACGAACGCTGGGGAAGGTGCCTGAGGAGGCGGCCCAGCAGATGCCTTAGTTTTTTCCCTCTCCTTTTTTTTCTTTTTTTTTTTTGTAACATGCGGACACGTAACTTGTTGCTTATTTTGTTCTCCTTTCTTGTTGAACTGTTATTTGCCCGAGGGGGCCTTTGCACATTTGTTGATTTGACTTAGTGTATTTCGCCGTTGTCTTGGGAGTCTTGCATTTATTGATACGTTGTCTTGTCGAAAGGTCGCGAAGGTGAAACGGTGCATTGATTAGATGGTTTTTCGTCACGACTCTTTGGTGTACCGCTTCGCTGCCTTTATAAGGCAGTAGACTTCGTCATTTTTTGTATTCCCCGCTTTTGCTTTTCGACTGAAATATCCGTTGTATTTTTTCGTGTGTTCTCTGAGAAATCGTTTGATCGATCATGGGTGGGACTTCGGGTGTGGTTGCTTGTCGAGCCGCTCCGACGGTTTGCATGGAATGCTTCGAGGGCGTGTTGGTGTCTTGCCCACGTTGTAATCTTTGGCTGATTCAAGAGTATCGTCCGACTAGGATCGTCCTTGTGCCGAGCTTTTTTATTTACTCGTTGGGCGAGTCAGAGTATACGGCGGCCCGTCATTTTGTCACTCAGGTTTGCCATGAGTGCTTCGCTATTTGTTGTACCGCGGTTGATGAGTTGAAGTGGGTTACTTGTAATTGGCTATTCATGTTGCTTTGTGCAGATGCGAGAATGTTACGACTGGTTGAAGCGCGACTTTGACCGTTTGGTGGGCGAGGAGCGAGCGTTGCTTCAAGAGGCGTACCTTCCGGGCTATCCTATAGGGTTTGCTGTTGCGATGGTTGAGAACGATGCAGCGGCGGTCCGCGTTATGCGAAAGATGCGGCGTCTAGAGGCGCATCCCAAGGATTGTGCGAGGTGCGGGGTGGACGACGTACTACCGCTGCCGAATTGCTTCCGTCGGTTTGCGCTTACTTTCTTGTACTGTTGTTTGTTGTAATAAATGGGGGTTTTTGCCTCGGGAAAGTGCGCGGCATTAATGTCTTTGACGGTTGGGAGCTTTTATTGTCGCTGTCGCCCCTCCGGATTTGTGTTTTGCTTATAAAAAGGAGGTTTGGGGAAACTTTGCCATATTTGGGGTGCTCGGGTTGCGTTGTGGGAGTTTTCGCATTGCCGAAGTCGACGTACTTCTTGCGAATAAACTTCCGTTCGCCGTCTGCCCGACCGGGGATGTGGCCGTTTACGTCGATCCCTTTTCGTCTAACGCCGGGTGTGGATCCGGAAAGAAGGTCGCGGCTGCGGATGCCGTGCCCTTGTTGTTGTGAGCGAATCGCTCAGGAGTTTCGGCCGTCAGGAGTGAAGGAGCCTACTCTC
The DNA here is from genome assembly GCA_004349715.1 of Crucihimalaya himalaica. NCBI lineage: Eukaryota > Viridiplantae > Streptophyta > Magnoliopsida > Brassicales > Brassicaceae > Crucihimalaya > Crucihimalaya himalaica. The sequence continues at coordinate 34,094 of SMJT01000197.1, forward strand.
TTTATCGCTACCCTGCGAGGGTTGGACGCAAAGCAGGCCGAGGAGTTTTTGTTCGCGGTAAGTCGTACATCTTGTGTGGGATGTCCGAGGAGTTCTTGTTCGCTCGTTTGATCCGTTGCTTGTTTAAATGTAGATAAAGCAGGAGTATAGGAGCTATGTACGGGAGCTCGCCAATATCCGCGGTCACCGGAGGAGGGAGATCGAAGAGAGGTTCCCGCGCAACCCCATCGTTCGTGAAGAGAGGTTGGCTCGAAACGATGAGCGGGCGGTGGCTATGATCCGGAGGATCAAGCGACTCGAGGTGCACCCTAAGGAGTGGGTGTAGCAGGATCTAAACAACATATTCTCTATACCGGATGGTTGAAGAGCACGAAGGTATGGCGCTGTTCGAGGGTGATCCGGAGGCGTGGTGATTGTGCTCCGGGTCCCGCTGCTTCTAGATGTTTATAGTTCTCTCTTCTCTTCCCCCCCCCCCCCCCCCTTTTTTTTTTTTTTGGGAAGTGCTCGGCGACTATACTGTTCTATTTTGATGCTTGTAAGAACATAAGCTTTTAATTAGATCGATATGTTGAGGATCTCCTTTGGTATGAACTTGTTGGTAGTGCGATCGGATCGTACGTTTAATGTAGCTTTGGTACGCGTATGGTTGGACACTTGACGTATAGTCATTGTAGGTGCGAGCGTTGTGCTGCGTGTGCACCTAGGTGCGAGCGTCGTGCTCGGCTTATGCAAGATACTTGAAAAAATTCTAAGTTTGTTTTGCGTAGGTGCGAACCTTAGTATTCGACTTACCCTGTGTTTATAGAATAGGTGCGAGCGTGGTGCTCAGCTTATCCTGTATATATCCAACGCGTATACAGCTCGCGCGGGCCGGGGCCTGGCTTACAGAGTCGGTCGTGCGTGGAATGTTTATGCGAGGGCGGTGTAATACCCGGTGTTTTGACGTAAAATTTGCGGCAAAAACTGGTACGGGAGGATCGTCATCAAGATGGACCAAGTTCGCAGTGAAGAATATCAAAATCGAGAATTCTACAATATTCACGAGGATCCGTCGAGAAAATTCGAAGACTGGTCGAAAAACCGATGAAAATCCACGAGAACGTGAAGATCCGAACGTGTCTGAACGTTGCCGAACGTGTCTGAACGTTGCCGAACGTGTCTGAACGTTGTCGAACGTGAATCGTGAACCTGGACGTAAAAACGTGACCGATTCATTGATGCATGTGGACGAGTATGGATGCGTGTGGAAACTCCGTGGTCGCGTGTGGAAACTCCGTGTTCGCGTGTGGAAACTCCGTGGTCGCGTGTGGATGCTCCGTGGTCGCGTGTGGAAATCCTGTGGACGCCCTAAGGATAATCACGGACGCCCTCACCTTAGTCAGCTACCATGTGTCGTTCTCCGAGCGTAGCTTAGTGTCCGCGAAGCCTCTGTGGACGACACTTGCCCGGGCACATGTCGAGCCGTGGATACCTCGTCTGCCACCTCGTGCTTCCCATATCCCCTATAAATACTCTTCACGCCCAAGTCATTTCATTAGCTCTCAAAACACCGAAACTTAGTTAAAAACCGTAGATAGCTAGTTCCTTCCTTCGGTGGTCGCGAGAGCTAGTGCGGGGTGAAGTCGGCCGAGTAGTTTCCGAGCTTAGTCTTCCGAGGCTAAGGTATGTTCTCGAAGACATGTGAGGTAGCACATGTTAGGATGTTTAGGATGTTAGAATTTAATTATTGTTGGGTAGTTCCCGGACGTGTGAGTAGTACACGTTCCAGATGCTTGCTTGTTTATTGTAAATCATGGTTGAGGTTAAGTTATGATTTACTTAGTTATGTGAAAGTATAACCGTTATGCTGCCTAATAGGCATGATAAACGTTATGCTTCTTGTGTGGGGCGATTATTGGGCTTAGATAGTATAAGGGTTATGCTGGCAGTCTTCCAGTAAATCTGTTATGCTGCCAAAATCGCTATAGTATAACTATTATGCTACCGAAAAGTGGTATAATTGTTATACTTGTGTGTGGGTAAAGGCTATGTAGATCACGTAGTCGTTACACTTGCTTGATTGTTGGTTATTAGGGATAACTAGCATTAGGCGAATTATAGACGTCCCATCCGACTGCTGTGCACGTCGTGAAACTCCGGCGTGTTATGGCTTTCGAAGGTTCGGGGTGGGTAGCGCCCAACCGGACGCTACACGACGGTGTAGATAGGGGTGTTGCTTTTAGACTTAGTGGCTAAACGTGGGAGGGGCATCGCCTGTTGGGAGTCATAATTCGTAGGGGCCCAGGGTTTAATAGAAATTCCACGTGGTAGAGGAAGATAGTTCCTTGCATGCGCATGTAGTTATGGTTTATGGTTTAGGTTGCATGCTTATTGCTTGTTGCATTTGCTTGCTGCACTTGGTTGCTTGTTTGGGGTTGGGGTTGGGATTAGCTAGATTAGATACCGGACTTACTGAGTAACATTAGGTTACTCATGATGCTACCAATTTGTTTTACAGGTAACCTTAGTTGGGAAACCTTAGAGGGAGCACAGACGTTAAGAAGCCGGTGTAGTTTTTCCTTGTCTTTGTAAAGAATTATTTTCATTGCGACTCGTTCTGAGCATTAGGCTCTATGGGCCCAAGGACCCCAACCGTTGTAAGTATTTCAAGGTTTTGTCAATAAAATGAGATTTTAATCAAAACCTTGTGTGTACCGTGATACTAGTCTAGTCTTTGTCCAAGGCTAGCTCTAACTCGCGGGAGCGGTACGGGTTGAAAAGCCTTAGGCCGGGAACGCGAGGAAACGATTCTCGCGGTCGGACGGCTTGGGTGAACGGAGGTTATCCGGGATCCTCGGTCGGCTGACTACGGGAGTCTAAAACACGTGACGCCTCCCGGTTCGTCCCTTCGTGTACCTAAGACGGATCGGGGGTGTTACAAGGCGGGCTCGGCTTAGACGCCCTTGACTGCTAGGAAATTCATCCTCAGTCAGAAGGGTGCACTATTGCTGATGTGTTTCGAACTGAGTCGTAGGGAAATACTTTTTTTTTTTTTTTTATAAAGTAATATCTGCGCCCGGAGGCTGCCTACGTACCCGTAATGGGATCAAGCCATTCGTAGTTCATATTTATACAAGGTAGGGATCGCTGTTCAAGCGCTCGATACTTAGTAGTAGTAACGTTTTAGGTTCATTGAGTTCCAGGACCGAAGAATTTGTACGCCGCTCATCAACATTAGCTCGTAGACTCCTGGTTTGACGATTTTCAATATTTGGTAAAGGCCTTCCCAGTTCGCGCCTAGTTTTCCGGCATTGACTTCGGCTGTGTTTTCGAAGACTTTTCGTAGGACGAGATCGCCTTCGCGGAAGTGTCTGTTTTTAACTTTCTTGTTGTAGAATTTTGCTGCTGCATTCTGATAGTTCTAGATGCGACGAAGGGCTTTGTCGCGACGTTCTTCGATCATGTGTAGCGTGTTGATGAGAAATTTGTTGTTAAGTTCTTGGTCGTGTATTAGCATTGATCGTCGCAGGCTTGCGATGCCAACTTCGGCTGGTGCGACTGCTTCCATTCCGTAAGCCAGGGAAAAGGGTGTTTGGCCGGTCGCTGTTCGGGGAGTTGTGCGGTAAGACCATAGGACACCGTCGAGTTCATCGGACCAGGCCCCATTCTTTTCGTCGAGACGCTTCTTCAGTCCATCGAGGATTGTTTTGTTTGTCGCTTCTGCTTGGCTGTTGCCTTGCGGGTATCTTGCGGTAGATTTGGTGAGGCGGATTCGCCATCCTGCGCAGAAATCTTCGAATTGTGTGGAGGTGAACTGCGTTCCGTTGTCTGTGACGATTCCATACGGCAAACCGTGTCGACATATGATGTATTTCCAGACGAAGTTCTGGACGTCTCTTGCGCGTATTTGGCCGTACGCTTCGGCCTCGACCCACTTTGTAAAGTAGTCCGTCATGACCAAGATGTATTTTTTTTGTCTAGACGTAGGCAAGGGGCCGACTATATCCATTGCCCATCGCATGAAAGGGTAGGGCGGGGTTGGGGTTTGCAGATGCTCGGTGGGGGCGTGGATCTTCTGCGCGTGCCGCTGGCACTTTTTGCATTTTCGTACATATTTCTCGCAGTCGGCAACCATGGTCGGCCAGTAATGTTCGTGATTTTTTATTTTTAAGGCTAACGCTCGGCTGCCTGAATGATTTCCTCCGGCGCCTTCGTGTGTTTCCTTCATAACTTGGGTTGTTTCGTCTCCATACAGACATCCGAGGAGAATGCCAGATGAACTGCGCTTGAAGAGGTTGCCATCGAGGGTTACGTAGCTTGCGCTTTTTGTGCGGAGTCGTCGTGCAGCCCATTTATCTGAAGGTACCTCGCCGTCGTGTATGTACGTGAGTATTGCGATTCTCCAGTCGTTTTCGTCTTCAGCAGGCTCTTTTGCGCTGATGGAGCAGACCGTGTCGGTTGCTGTGATGCTAGGTTCGTCAATACTCTCGACGGGTATGATTCGCTTGAGGTCGGGGTCTGATGTCGAAGCTAGTGCGGCGAGCGCGTCTGCTGCGGCATTGTCGTTGCGGGGGATTTTTGTGAGTTCGAATTTATCGAACTGGCTGGCAAGGTCTTTGACGATTTTGAGGTATGCGCCCATTCTTTCGTTTTTTGTTTCGTAGTCGCCGCTGTATCCGGCTTCGTTGTTTGAGGCTTGGAAGTTCAGCCTGAAGGATTGCTCCAAGATTTCCTTATAGGGTGACTCGAGGCGAACATCGACTCCTGATCCGTACGAGGAGGATGCGCCGTCAACGTACAGAGCCCACTTGTCATGCTCTTTGAGGTTAGGGTCGTCCGCTATTGGGCGATCGGGGGCAATTCGACGAGGAAGTCGGCCAGGTGCTAGGATTTTGCGCACGTTCGCCCTTTATATTCGATGTCGTACTCGCTGAGCTCGACGGCCCACTTGGCAATACGGCTCGACTGACTAGGGCTATTGAGAATTGCTCGGAGAGGTTGGTTTGTGAGGACGACTATTGAGTGAGATTGGAAGTACGGGCGAAGCTTTCGTGCCGAGGTGATTACAGCCAGGGCTAACTTTTCCATGGTTGGGTAGCGTAGCTCCGCGCTATCCATGGTTTTGCTGATGTAGAAGATCGGTCGCTGCTCTCCTCGATCGTCTTTGACTAGGACGCCGCTGACGGCCAAACTTGATACGGAGACATAGAGGAATAGCGTTTCGCCGGGTTCTGGCTTGACGAGAATTGGGGGCGTGGGGAGATATTCCTTGAGCTGCTGGAACGCGCTTTCGCACTCTTCTGTCCAAACGAACTTCTTGTTTGTCTTGAGCAGTTGATAGAAGGGTAAGCATTTGTCGGTCGGTCGGGAGATGAAGTGATTTAACGCCGCGATGCATCCCGTCAGGCGCTGTACTTCTCGAAAATTCCTTGGGGAGGGCAGGCCGATGATTGCTGAGATTTGCTTCGGGTTTGCTTCTATACCCCGATGGGTGACTATATAGCCGAGGAATTCGCCAGCCGTCACTGCGAACGTGTACTTTGCTGGGTTCAGCTTCATGCCGTACTTGTTGAGAACGTCGAAGCATTGCTTAAGGTGTTCGACGTGGTCATCAACTTTAGGGGATTTGACGAGCATGTCGTCAATATAGGTTTCCATCGTCCGTCCGAGTTGATCCGCAAACATTCGATTGATTAGCCGTTAGTAAGTTGCCCCCGCATTCTTGAGTCCGAAGGGCATTACTTTGTAGCAGTATGTTCCTTGGTCCGTGATGAACGACGTTTTTTCCCTGTCGTTTTGGTGCATGAGGATTTGGTTATATCCGGAGGAGGCGTCCATGAACGAGAGGAGTTCGTTGCCTGCGGTAGCTTCCACGAGCCGGTCGATATGCGGGAGGGGGAAGCTGTCTTTCAGACAGGCCTTGTTGAGGTCGGTGCAGTCGATGCAGGTTCGCCACTTCCCATTTTTCTTTTTGACAACGACCGGGTTAGCCAGCCAGTCCGGGTAACGAACCTCGACTATCGATCCGGCTTTTAATAGTTTGTCGACTCTTCGTTGACAGCCATGGATCGCTCTGGTCCGAGTTTCCAACGCTTCTGCTTGACGGGTTTATAAGTTGGGTCGACGTTGAGCTCGTGAGAGGTGATCGCTGGGCTTATCCCTGGCATGTCGTTGATTGACCAAGCGAAGGTAGAAGCGTTTTCTGATAGAAAATTGATGAGCGCAGTTCGTACTTGAGGGCTGATGTTAAGGCCGATAATAACCTGTTCAGTAGCGCTCGGCTTGGTTGCTACTGTCGCGCCCTTGAGCGTGAGGTGCTCGAGCTCCAGCGCAACTTTCTGTAATTGCTATTGCGAAGGATTGGTGTTGATTGACTGGACGCACGGAGCTATTGGTGACGGCGCTGTTTGCGAGGGGGTCGTTGTTTGGGAGATTTTCTCTGTTTCAGCGGGCGGAAGACCGAGGATCCACGCTGTATCGGTAAGCTTGAGATTTTGTATCTTCTTTTCGATGACGAAGAAGGTCCGCGCAAGTTGCTGGTTTCCTTTTATCGTGCAGATTCCTCTCGGTGTTGGAAACTTGACGCACTGGTGATACGACGATGGTACGGCCTTCATGAGGTGTATCCAAGGCGTACCGAGAATGATGTTATACACGGCTGAGCGATCGATGACCACGAATTTGACCCAGTTGACTGTTCCCCCGACGAAGATGGGGAGCTTGATGGTTCCTATTGTCATAATCGTGTCGCCGTCGAAACCGGTTAGGGGTCGACTCGAAGGTTTGATGATGCGGTCGGGTATCTCCATCTTTCGAAGTACTTCTTTGAAAATGAGGTCGACGGAGCTGCCGGTGTCGATCATCACCCGCGTAACCTCGCTCTCCCCCACGAGCAATTCGACGACTAGGGGGTCGTTATGGGGCATGTCGACGCACACTGTGTCGGCATCTGTGAAGACGATTGGCTCGGTCACGGATGTGATGGCGCGTGGCCAAGTGGTCGCCTTTTCGGCGCGGCGATGATGGGTTATGATTGATCGTACAGAGTCGTGATAGTTTGTTAGGCCGCCGATGATCATGTTGATTCGTTGACGCGGAACAGGGATGGGCTCGTTATCGTCCCGTACTCCCTTTGGGGGCTCGAAGTCGGCTGCAGCGATGTCATCTTCCTGGACGTGCGCAGGCTCGTTACCAGTGCCTCGGTCTTCGTTATGGGCCGGTGGATTGACGTGGGCATCGCGGCGGTCATTTCTTCCTTGTCCCCGATTCATGGGCCTCCCGGGATCGATGCATATTTCTCCGTTCTTGTATCGTGCGAGTAGTTGGCTTAATAGGTACCGGCATTCGTGAGTCGAGTGTCCGGGCTTTTTGTAGAAGTCGCAGAACGGTTGCTGTCCTTGGGGCGGCGTGCCCTTAGCGTCGGTGTTTCGGACGTACTTGTTCCAAGGTTGCGGCGTTCTGTTATCCTGCGATCCGACAAAAAATGTTGCCGCTTTCCTATTTCGCTCTTCTTTAGCATAGTTCGCGTCATAATGTTGGCGCGGTTCGAAGTATTCCTCCTTTGCTTTGGCGGGAGTTGTCTTTGAGGCGTGCTTTTTGGCCATCGCGGCCTTTTCTTCCTCGACAAGAATATGACGCGAGGCGCGATGTAGAGCGTCGACAAGCGAAGCGGGTTGATTGAGAAATAAGTCTTCTCGAAACTTCGACTCATACCACGTAGCGTTTTTGAGTGCAGCGATTGCCGCGTCATCGGGTACATCGATTTGGGAGACTACCTCTTTGAATCGGTCGATGAATTCGCAAAGGGACTCCTTCGGACCTTGGGTAATTGTCCAGAGGTCGGCATTGGTTGCTCCCTTTTGGATGAACATCGAGTACTGGCCGATTTAAGTTGGTAGAAGGAGTCGATCGTGTTGGCCTCCAGTCGCGTGAACCAGCTGAGTGTCGCTCCGCTCAGCTGCTCGACGAAGAGCTGGCAGCAGCTGGCATCCTGTTCGTCCTCGGTAAAACGCGCCCGTGCGATCGCTACTGCGAATTTGGTAAGGAATTGCTGAGGGTCGCTCCTTCCATCGTAGGAGGGGAGCTTGATTTTCCCCTCGTGTCGCAGTGGTGTGCTTGTTATGCGGGTGGTAAAGGGCGAGCGCTGGGTATCTTCCAATACCTTTTCGAGTTCGGGGGCAGAGCTGGTCGCGCGGTGAACTTTGGAGGACATTGCGCGGAGAAGCTCCTTCATATCGTCGATCTCCTTGTCTCTGGTGGCAGTGTAATCTTTGAGGTATCGTTCCGCGATGGCGCGGGGCCTGGTGGTATAGGCCTGGTTGGCCTTATTGATAGCTGCGTTAGGTGCAAACCTGTTGAGGCTGCTGGAGCTGTTGTTATAGGATGCGTCGAGCCGCGATCGGGTAACGTTCGCCCGCGCCGTCGGATGAGTTGTGGGAACACCCGCTGCGCAGAGTCTGTTGATTTCCTCCTGGGATGCCGCTTGGGCGTCCGTTAGGGTTTTAAGCTGGTTGGCGATTCGTTCCTCCTGGGCGTTCATGCGATCCAGGATGTTTTGGAAAAGATCGCCTATGTTGGCATTCGTGGTGGCCCCTGTTGTGCCTTGGGCGATTGTTGGTGGACTCGGCGACTTGGTCGGTCGAGTCTCAAGTTGAGGTGGTGCGCTGGGTCCCTCGCCTGGTGGGGTAGGACGAGTGTCCTTTGCTTGGGCCGCGGCCCCGTGGGCCCATTGTGATAGCGTCCCCGGTATTGTTGCTTCGCTGGAAGGGCTCGATCGATTGGCTATTGCTTTTCCGGGTCGCTTCCCCATCTTTCTTTAGGCAGATTTGTTGGTTACACTAGTGAGCGTGTGTCTCCGTCTTCGTTTACTATTTAGGATGCTAACAAAATGTTGAGCCCCCCTTCCTGGCGCGCCAATTGTTGATGGTCTAGCCCAGTCAAACAAACGATAGTAATAATACGAACCAGAGGTAGTGCGAAATGATTAGTCGTCGGGGCGACGTTGTATTAATAGATCGATCTCTGTACAGAGTTGGTCGAGCGTGTTGCTCTTTTACAAATTGGGTCGACTTATAAACTAAGCTTGAGATGAGGCGAACGGGGTTCGGCTTATAGCTATCTCGGTCGCTCTAAGTGTTTTAAGTCGAGGGGTGCTTATCCCGAAAAACTCTGATCCCCTCAATACTGTTCACCGTACTTAGGTCGACGCGAGGGGTAAACGTCGGATCTACCCCTTGCTAATCTTGCGGTCGGTTGTATGGCGATTGGGCCGAGATTGGTAAATGAGGTTTTTGGAGGGGAAGGGTGAAGCCCATAACCAACAAGCGTTTCTATCGAAGCCAACATTATAAGTCCATGAAGTTAACTAACCGTTTAATATATTGTTTGAGACAAGAACTACAGATCCCAACCATGGTCCAGAACATCGAAACAACAGTAACTTAAACAGGAACATTATAACCCTTTAATTGAAAGTTGAGAGCCATGGAGCAATGTTAATACATTTCTATGGCCTAAACAACTACAACCAGATAGAAAATTAACAAACTAGGAAGGGCTAAAGTAACTTACCTTGCCCGCTTTGGAGAAGAACTCAGAAACATCTCTCTCGGTAGCTTTAAGAGGCATATGCTCATTAGACAACCAGATAAATTAGCCAGCTAAGTAAACTTAACAGTGTGGATAATTCCCTCAAAATGAATGGAGGAGCCTCGCCGTCGTTCATGGTGGATCTCCTGAAGGGGGTGACTTCAAATGGAGGCGGCTAGGGTTTTGGAGAAGAGAGGATACGAGTCATGAAAGTGGATAATTGAGAGCTCAAAAAATTTTAATTATGATTTAGAATATTTTTCTGAATTATTTTAAATTTAAGTGTTCCATTAGATGATATAAAACTAAAACTAATTAGAAATGGCATAATGGTTAATATAATCTCTGATTTAGGTTAATTAGTCTTTAACCAAAAAATTAGAGTCATTCTAGTAAACCTTTCTATTGGATGTTAAATAAGTTATTTTGGTAAAGATTAGGGTCAATCTGAGTAATTTTAAGCACCAAAATTAATTGAGTAGGTTGTGTATTTGTTGTTTTAATTTTGTTTTGATGCTGAAATTTGTTTTGTGTCTTCTCCGCCTGAAGGTAGCGTTAACAACCAGTATGACCGTACTCAGATTTCTCCCATTGAGAGTGTCAAAGAATTTGAAAAAGTTAACCGATATGGGAAGAGTCCAAACATCCTCAATCTATTGAGTGAAATGCAAAATAGTATCATCAAGTTAGAGACCGCGTCCAAGGTAATATTCCCATTGAAATAGTTATGAATCTTTGAACATTCTTAGTGTTTTGTGAAAAATCAAAAAGTTCTTGTATATGTGAGAGAATCTCGTCAAGTTCAATCTCTTTGTTGCACGAGTTAGCACTTTATATGGTATCATCAAATCTTATGGAGGCGTTAATGGCTATGGTGCGACAAGCTTCCGGTACATGCCAATTTTTGTCTGTTTTTTCATCTTCTGTGATCACACTATTGCCATTATCACCATAAATTGTGTCATTCTAAGCAAAGAGACTTCTGCAAATGCTACCATTGAAACCAAAAAAAAATAATAAGTTAAAAAGTAAAATGAAATTTGATAAAAATTTAATTTAAAACCTTTTAAAATAGTTTTTAAATGAAAAATTGAGCATTTTTTCTAACTAATATTACTATCTTCCACTTTCAAATGTTTTCATACCATAAAAAAGTTTAGGTTAATTAAAAAAACATAATATATTTCTAAACAATATACGAAAAATAAACTAAAATTGGATGTCATAATAGCCACGCGTATGCGCGAGTACTCACCTAATTATATATATAAGATAAAAATCTATCTCAGCCCAATCAAGAAAAATTAAATAAAAAAATAGAAGAAAGAGACCCAAAAGAAAGATGTTTCATATAACCTATCCTCATAACCTGACCACGGTATACTCTATTTTTTTTGTGATTGTTGGTACTATTAACTCTGATTTTGTCTTTTTACTACTCTTATGTGTCAGTTTCTTAATTTCTAACATTATAGTACTATACGCTTAATTATATTCGAAAAAAGTTATTCTTGCATAATGTCGTTATTTTTAATTCGTTCAAAAGTTTAACTTACAAGAAAAAAAAAAGCTTTTTACATAGAAAAGTTATTGCTTTTGCGATTTGGGAGTTAACAAATGCATTTTTCAAATATTTGTTATGACAAACTAAAACTGTTTTATCTCTCTGAAATACAAATGCATACACATAAATTGCTTTCGAAACATTTAAAGCTATTATAGTTTGCAAAATCAATATTTTTAGCTATGATAGTAAATACCTACTTTACAAAAAATAGTTGAGCTCTTGTCTATTTAAAAAAATACTCACTCTATCTCACAATAACTTTAATTTGACACTTTCACACAAATTAAAAAAACATATTAAAATTTGTCTTATACCTTTTAGATTTACAGTGACTTTTGATATTTTCTATGGACTTGAGGTTAAATTAAAAATTTTATACCAAAATTTTAATTGAAAATCTAAAGCGATATTTAATTTTAAACAAAAAATATTCCTTAAACAACTCGTACATATTTTGAAACAGAAAAAGTAATAATCATGAAATGGATCATGAAACGAGGGTGATGCAGCATAAATCGGATTTCGATTTAAACATGGAACCACTTGGACGCGAAGAAGAGTGTAAGAAGGCGAAGAAAGTTTGGATTTTCGAGCTTGCAGCTGGACTTCTAACATTCTATTTTTATGGTATATACACACAAACATTGGAATCATAAAACAAATGTTGATTAAAAACAAAAAAATCCAGCCTGAAGAAAAGTTGTAAAACAATAAAATTTGACGAAAATAAAGCAAAAATTAATATCTAGTATTTGTCCGTGAATAGTTCAGCAGCTCTCGTAATTGCTAAATAGACATGGAGACATCCTTCAGAACATACAAAGATATCCCGACCACAAGCTTTAAGAACGAAAGGGGCCTTGCATCGGAGTCCACATCCCCTACAGATTGGTCGAGAACTATGATTGTTTTGAATCACTACAAATCTTTCTCCTCGGAGTTTAAATACTTGTCTTGGTTTGAGACGGTAGAAGTTTCCAAGAACGCACTTGACATGCAGAGTAACCCCACAATCATTGCAAGTATAGAACCATTTATTTTGATCCATCTCTTCTTCACATATATCACACCAATATTTACCGCTTACATTTTCTTTGCCAGATAAGAAGAGAGGATGTTGATCGCATACATGCTTTACTGTTTTTTGGCAAACTTGCACAACGAAAATCCAAGTTATAGTCACATGTCTCACAAGAAAAACCTCCTGATTCTACTGATTCGTGACACGCATCACACTTTCCAATATATGTTTTGTTGTAATGCAAGTGGTGTTCATGGTTTTGATTGGAGAACAACTCAGAAATCAGAATGCATCCTACATCCAGGACCACATGATCAGACTCGTACCTGAAACCATTGAAGAATTCTCCACAAGCACTACAAGGAAGACACTTGGGGGACTCCATGTCTCCAACACATAGTGTGAATGGCTTGTTGTGAAACATATGTCGTTTCTTTCGAGGAAGATTTGCGCATACTTCGTGGAGAATAAACTCACATTTCTCACAGCTATAGACAGGATCAGAATAGACAGGAAGCATGCATGCTTCACAGCGTACACATCCACCATGAGTAAGACCATCTTTACTCAGTTTTAAATTATGTTCTCCATGAGTGAAATGATTTATCAGGTTATCACCCATCTTCTTAAATGGTGTTATATCTTCTGTTTCTTCAGGAATCCCTTCGAGTTCTCTCCCATCCCATACATCGTTTCTTGTCGCACATTGTGAATGAACAACAAAGTCGATGCACACTGAGCAAGTATATGCACTGTAGAACCTGTTAACACTTTGGAGACAAACCCTGCATACCCAATGCCCAGAACTGAGTTGTTGAGTATGCGAGATGCGATGATCATGGCGATTGATATTTATAACATGGGGTAAGCCGATGCAACTTCTGTGGATCATAAAATCGCACTGGAGACAAAAATATGGGCTATGGTTGCCTTGCATCCCGCAAGCATTGCAAGTAAATGAAATTTTTCTTGCCATGAGTGTGAGTTTATGCTCATGAGTTTTTAGATGTTCAACATCTATAGGTGGTGGAATGCTTGCACAACCCAAGCACACACTGAAGTTACATATAGAACAATAATAAAGAATGCCTTCCAATTTCAAACCACACAAGAGACATGTATTATCAGTGTAATTAGGTGCTCCATATGTGAGCAGCTTGAGAGAGTGTTTAGGGTGACAAGGGTGGTTTACCTCTGGTGAATTTGCACATTCGACATGGATGACCACCTTACACTTAAAACATCTATAAGCTATTTCGCCGACAACTTTTTCTTTACATACTTCACAAAGATGCTCCGGGGTTTTTGAAACTGGGAAGAACACAAGTGGATGCTCATGGACTTGAGGTTGTTTAATAGTAAGCGGTGGTGGTTCTCTCGCGCAAGAAATATGTAAGGTGAATGTACATATGGTACAATAATAAGCCAAATCATTGTCGATGCGTCTTCTACACACTTGACACTGATGCGTCGTCCACTTAGGTAGGATGGTTCTTTTGAGAAGATGTTTGGGATGAGAAGTATGATATATTTTCCATGGAAATATATCATTACCACATTCCTTGTGGAACCAAAGATCACACTCGATGCAGTGGTAGCCATTATCGATGTATCCACTAGTTTTACACCAATAACACCTGAATGCAAACCCAGATGAAGGGATCAAAGGATGCTTGTGACGAGAAAGTTTAATTGTTTCCATGGCAGATGTGTGTGAATTAAAGCAGAGAGCTCTTTCTGTATTATTATCTTTTTGGAATCTTCGTTCATCAATGGTCATTGTGGTGTTAGATAAGTCTAAACAAAAGACTATTAAATTCATTTGTAAGCTCTTTTTTGTAAAAAAAAAAAAATTAATAGTGCGTATTATTAAGTGTTTTAGCTGTACAGCATTTATATCAGCACTATACCCAAAAACTATATTATCAAATAAAATGACCCACAAAATGACAAAATGCTAAGGTCAGATGGTTTCCCGAGACATTGATTTACATTATAGTTTTTACATAATTATGTGTTAGATAAGCCTCTAAAGACTATATAAATATTTATATGTCAACTTGTTTATGATTAATTCATAAGATTACTATTCAGAATTAATTAGGTAAATGATAATTAAGACCTTGAGAAAAAGGAAGATTGTCATAAATACCATGGTTTTTATGGGTTGGACAAATATACCACACTTCATTGTTTATAAAACATGTTTGACCCTCTTTTGGGTAGTCTTTTTTATTTTATTTAAGTTTTATTTCAAACGGTTGATCATTTTTGGATATTTTTCCGAAGATAGTTGCTAGCTCTGATACCAAATATTTCTTACAAATATACAATTAAGCATTTTCTCAAGAAGTTTCTCAAAGATGAATAATTTTAGAAATTATATGAATTTATGATAATGATCTTTCTATATTTAAAATACTTCGTTGTATACTTTTAATAGTTAATTCTTGAGAGGTTTTTGAATCTATATGTATAGATATAGTTTCTTCTGGTTCTTCTTCATTTTTTAATAATCTTATGCTTTTTCTAGATGGTGCATGATTTACTTCGAATTTTAAAATAGGTTGAAATAATTCATTTACTTTAATTCGTTCTGTTTTTTCATAATTTATAATATGATGTGAATTACTTAATGCATAGTTTATTCTATATGATATTGTAAAGGGATGACTTCCTTCTTTGAATAAATCTTTTCTTTCAAATTTATATTGTAAAATTATTGATTGATTGATATGTCTATCTTGTAAATGTAATCATATTTGTAGGGTTAAATCAAATTTAATTTTTCCATATTTTAAATTGTCGGTTCCTACTGTGATTATTTTATCATTTTTATCTGTTATTCTATTATCAATTAATTAGTGTTATCAGTGTGTTTATGTTTTCTATAAATGTTCCTTTTATTATAAATTGAACTTTATTTAGATGAATGTATTTTATCGATGATCTTTCGGATATGCTTTTAATTGTTGATATTCTTCTTTTCATTTGATCTAAATTAATTAAGGACAACATTACTTGCTCTGATGCATCTTCTGTAGGTATAGATTCTTCTCCAGACATTACACCATATTTTACAATATTTTTTCTTTCGAATTCTAATACCATTGTTTGAGCTTATAGTTTGTAGTTTTTTCTATATCGAAAACTTCTTTATCTATTAATTTTTGATCTAGATCTATACATATATCTTCAAAGAATTTTTGTTCATTATCTGAGCTAGAAATTATACTTACTGAATCATCCGAGTTTGTTAATTCACTCATTTTATTAGTTTTGTTTTCCATATCGTTGTATTAATTCTCTTAATCTATGCTCTTCTTTTATAGAGGATATTTTTGATTTTACAAATTCTGATAAATTTATAATTTGTGTTATACTTGATAATTTTACATCAATATCGTTAGTCCAATCTATTTTATAACTTAATTTTTTGATCTCTTTGTTTATCAATTTTAAATGTTTTAATCTATTTAATAATACCTGGTCTGAGTTCGTTGATGTTGATCCTTTGCCTTTCATGCTTCTTTGTTATCGACGTTGTTGCTTGCTGTTTATTGTTTGATTTTTGGATAGGTTCAGGATGTAGGACGTCCGGAGCTTTACCTCTCGCCTTCTAACCGTCGGAGCTTTACCTCTCAGCTAGATGTATCACCGTTCTGAGATACTATCCTTACTTAAAGCTAAAAATTGTTTTTAGTTTTTAGAAAATTTTTTTATTTCATAAAACTAGATATCCTTTCAAATGAGAGGATGGTGCCTTATATAGGCAAATACATTTTCTTAGGGGCGAAGTTGCTCCACAAGAATTTGACGCATGGCTATATAACTGCCATTCTTTTCTGACGCGTGATCTTATCCTGGACCACTCTTTACATTATGACTCTTTAAGACCACTACTTTTATTGACGCATGGTAGAGTTAGGTACCATTCTGGACTCTAGTGACTTTCGTCACATGGTTTTTGCTGATGCCTTACATGATTGGCGACAAAGTCTTAATCTTCTTTTGGTGTGGATTCCTCAGTAGACCCTTCTTTGATGATTTCTGTCTCTTCGCACTTATCGCAATAATGTTCTGGGAGGTCTTTTAACATCTCGCATGTGATGTATTTATCTTCTTCTCTTTGAATGGACCGTTGATCTGAGCCATTAACAGACTTATCCTTCTTAGGGCTTTCATGCCATCTTCTACTGCTGGTGTTCTCGCTAGGGAGTACATGACTACCGCTGGGCTTGAGTAGTTGACCCTATAATTGATTTTTTTTTTCGTAATCTCTAAGGATTTTATGACTGTGCATCACAGCTGCTCTTATCGAATTATACCAGTCATCTTCAGAAAAAAAAACTTCTTTTTCCATTCTTGTAAGGTAATTGTTGTTTGATATACCGATCTATAGAACTTGGACCAGACTAATCTTGATTTCTCCATTAACTTCGTATGAGAGTGTTGCTGCAAATCTAATAAAGATTTCTCGTTCTTTGGCAAACCTTGTAAAGTAGGTTTTGATTGCATATTGTAGACCGATGGGAAGTTCTGAAATTTGCTCCATCTTGTTGATGTATAGGGTGTCTATTAAACCACAGACATAGAAATTCTGGATTAATAGTGCACTTGCTTCTGGAAGGAGGACAACTCGTGAGCCTCCTCTAATTCCAACTGGATAGAACCTCATTGTTGTGTGGACCTCTGAGTATCCTGTGATCATATCTTTTAGTTTTTGATATAGCTCTGGTGTCAGCTTCTTCATTTCTGCTTTTTGTTCTATGGTTGGGATTGCTGCAATAGTAATTGGTTTTGGTCTCTTTATCTCCATAGTATACATTGGCTTCTTGTCTTCATTCTTGCTGAGAAGCTTTTCTTTGAATGTACTTGATTCTTCGAAAGCTTTCTTGGCTTCCTCCATTGTTGTGTATGACTTGTGAGTCACGTTTTTTCCGTTGACGTGGCTATTGACGATGTGCCAGTCGTTGTATATACCCCTGAAAGGTCCGTCGAAGATTATGTAAACCTTCTTCTTCTTGATCTGGGATTTTGGTTCCTCTTCTTCTTCTTCTTCTGTAACTTCTGCCCATTTTTGTCCGTTTAGTGAGACTCTAATGGATGCAAGGTCGTCTTGTTGTTCTGAAACATTTGATGTTGGAATGATTGATGCTGTTTGAATGACATCTTCTCGGAAGTTTCCTCCAAGTTTTTCTAGAATTTGTTTTAGTTCTTCACTCACCCCCCGGATAACTGCGAGTTCCTGAAGAATGAACTGTTCTTTTTCTTGTTTTTGTCTAAGCTGGTTGGCGATTTGTTTCTTTAAGGCCTCCATTCTCTTGTTAATGTATCTGCTAGACTGTTTTCTGATGATTTTACTGTTCTGATGTATGGCTGAAACTGGTGTAGCTTCAGTTGCCACCGGATAAGTCTTCCTTTTCCATGGTCTTCGTGAAGTTTGTACTTCCAAAAACCTGATACATAGGTACTATCAATTCTTAGTTCGAATCGAGTTCCCATTAGATCTATTTTCCATTATGAAAGGACTCGTAAGCAAGCTAGAGTTTCTTTCTCGTGGATTGGATAGTTTAATTCTGAAGAACTTAAAGTTTCTGAAATGTGCCGACATAACTGTTTTGGTAAACGATTAATGTTAGCTAATCTGTGACTACTGGTATCCTTTTCGATACTCTGTTTGTCAATAGTGTATAACTTATTGATTCTAGAGATACTGTCGTAGGTACTGACAAGCAAATAATCTTTCTGCGAAAGTAATTCGTTTTTGTCTTTTATGGGTATTCCCATATTATCTAAGCCTAATAGCTCTTTTCCATTTGGAATGGCTAAAATACATCCTGCCCAAACTTCGTTTGAAGCATCTGTTTCTACAATAAGGAAGTCCTTAATTGTAGGATTATATAATTCAAGAATTATCTAAATTTGTTCTTTTATTAATTTTACAGTTTCTGTATCTTCGTTAGTCCATTTCCATGGTACTTTCTCAGATATTTTTTTCTGTAGATTTCTTCGTTCTTTTGCTAGTTGTTTAAGAAAACCTTGTTCTACTATGTAATTTAAAGCTCCTAAGAACCTTTGTATTTGTTTTCTATTTATTAGTTCATTTGGAAATTTATTAATTTTTTCTTTTATATGAGATGGTAATTTTAAGGTTCTTTGTTCTCCTATTTGTAAACCTAAATATTCTATTTCTTCTGTATTAGTTTACTTTTCTCTTTTGATGTTATTATTCCTTTGTAAAACCTTAGTTAAATGTTCTATATGTTTTTCTTTAGTTCCTTGCGTGAAAATTAATATATAATCTATATATACTATGCAAAATGATTCTAGTCCTGCTAATGATTTATCCATAAAAGACTGATAAATAGAGGATGCTTGTTTTAAGCCAAATGGTAAAATATTCCATTCATAATGTTTTTGTGGAGGGCAACTAAATGTTGTTAGTTTATTGGTTTCTTCGGATAACCGAAGTTGCTAATACCCTGATTTTGCATCAAGTGATGAAAACCAATTTGATCCTTTGATTTTTTCTAGGATGTAATATTTTATGGGTAATTTATATGAATTTTCTATGGTTGCATCATTTATTTTCTTATAGGTAATTACCATTCTTCTTTTTTCTCTTTTAATTTCATTATGATTTTCTACATAAAATGTTGGCGCCGAATGCGGACTACAACTTTCTCTTATAATACCTTTTTCTAATAATTTTTTATATTCTTTTTCAAAGGAATTCTGTTTGGGACATTTATTTCTGTGTTGAGATCTTTTAATTTGATTTCAACTAATTCAGTGTTTTTATTTTTATCCTTAACCAAAGGATCTTTACTACAAACCTCATCTAATGTTTCTTCTATAGTTTTATAGAACCTTATTGCTCTTAAGATTTCAGTTATATTTTCTATATGTAATTTTATTATTTCATTTCTTGTTATAATTTTTGTTTCTATTTCTTTTGAAATCTGTTCTATTTGTTTAGTTTTTTTGTTTTTTTTTATTTCTGGACATGTGAGTTTTATAGTATTTAATGTTTGTATAAATGGTTGGTATAATTTTAGAAAATTATTTCCTATTATTAGATCTAATCCTGAATCATGTAAATATATTGTTTTTATTGGGAATTTCATTTGTTCTATCTCTAGAATATGAAATTTTAATCCAAACCAGATTTCATGTACAGACTTATCTGCTACAATAATCCTTATTGATCTTTCTAATTTTTCCCAATTTTTACTTATATTTTTTCGTCCAAAACAAAGTGTTGCTCCAGTATCAATATAAACTAATAGCTTTCTGGAATTAAGTCCAACCTTTATAAATGTTGCATTAGGGTTACTCTTCACTAGAATTTTCTCCTTCATCAGAAGATGAATAATCAAATTCGTATAAAGAGTCGTCTGATTCTACATCAGATTCTAAGAGTTTATAGCATGGTTTGTATATAACTTTTAATGTGTCCATTTGTGTCTTTTTCCGCTTAGGACATTCGTTTGCATAATGACCTATTTCTTGGCAAAGCCAACATTTACATGTTTTCTTTCCCGATGGACAATCTTGTTGTTTAGTTCATTTATAATGATATTTTCTTTTCTTAAAATATTTTTTTGTATGGTTTTTTATAGTATTTTGTTTATTAACTTTTTTCCAATGTTTTATTTTTTATATATTTTTGGTTTTTTACAACCATATTCTCCAATTTGATCTTGTTGTTTTTCACAACATAATCTAATTTTTGCTTCCTTTTTAATTTTATAACTAGTACACTGGTCTAATAACCAAGTTTTTAAGGTGGAGATCATTCCTCCTAGAGTATCTTCAATTAATCCTTCACTTATTCTTTGCTGATATGTGTCTAGTATTTTTTTCTCCTATTGTACTAGGTAATTTTCCAAAAAACAAGGGTTATGCTTGTTTTTTTCTTATATTATCTAGCTTGTAATAATATTTTTTATATTCACATATATAATTGTCTACATAACACATGTTACATATTTTTAAATTCATTAATTTCCAGTAGGCTTTTTGAATTACAGCCTCTGATTCTGATTTATTTTCTGTGTTTTTTCCTACAAATTCTACTAGCAGTAATTTTTATATGTTATCTATTAAATTTATATTAGAGGTCGAATTGTTTATTAATACGGTTTCTGTTTCTATAGATAATGATGCCAAGTACTGTCTTGCAATTCCTATTGATTTATGTATTGTATAATTAAATATATCTTGTTTCTTAGTAATTTTAATTCTTTGTTTAATGCGATTAACAATTTTTGTGTATTATGCCATGCAGTAATAATTTTTTCAGGTTCTTCTACACAATCTATATCTAATGTGTCTTTTTGTGTATCTGGGTTTATCTTAGGTATGTATTGATTTGTTATATTCCTAAATTTTGTTGAAAAATATTCTTGTGAATAAGGATTATTTTCCCTAGTTCTTTTTTCACCACTAGTCTGACCTTCTTCGGTTTTGACATAGTTAGGATTTTGATAGTCATATGGATTATCATTGTCTATATTATAAGGATTTTCATCCTCAGATTCATATTCATAAACTATTTCATTTGTATCATTGTTTTGTTCTTTAATTGAAAAATGTTTTTGATTTACGTTATTATTGTTTCTATCGTCTTCCCCCTTTATATCAAGAGACGACATAAGTTTGTCAAGATGTTCTATTTGTAGCGCTAGTGTGTATTTACAGTCATCCATGAACTGATTTTGTTATAAATATATTTTCCTTTTCGGGTATTATTAAAGCTTTTTGTTTATTATCTAATAATATTTGTAATTCATCATTTGTTAAACAAATAATATTTTTTTTTAGTTCTATTCGTTGAAGTGTTTCTATAATAGATGATAAATCTAATATAGGTTTTTCTTTTTCTTTGATTTCATTTTGATAATTATTTATTAGTTCTAAGATTTTTTTCTTAGCATTATCTAAATCATTTTCTATAAGTTTTATATTACAATAACTATTTATAATTGTACATTTTACTACTTCTATTTCTTCTGATAATTTTTATATTTTTTCTGATAGTTGTTTTATTTTATCTCCTAATGATTCATTAGTCATAATAAAATGAGAATATAATGTTTATGGTATTAGGGTAATATGTTTATAAGTATAAGGGTAGGGTTGTCTTTGTGTGGTTTTTTTGGAAAGGAAAACTTTTTTTGTGGTATTGGAGGGCATTTCTCTTTGAAAAATTAGATAAAAGAAAACTAGATAAAAATAAATTAGTAAATAAAAATAAAACTAAAACTAAATTTATACATAACTATTCTAGTCTAATTAAATTTTAGCTACTACATGAAACATATTATCTCTTTGTAACATGTTATTTTTAATGTAATACAGAGTTTCTTACCTTTAAATTATCACATAAAGTTTTAACCAAACTAAAATTCTAAACGTCGACAATCACTACACATGTTTCCATATGTCAACAATCATATATTTAAAAATAGAAAGAAATCCGCATACGTGAAAAAAAAATATTTTTAATTTTGATTGTGATAAATGTAATATTTCAAATCTGCAAGTAATTTGTATTGTCAGAAAACTTGTTTAGTAATTAGTGTAACCTCCATAAATTAATAATCACGATAAAATAATAGATTTTTCTGGTCCCGAGTAGAGCCAATGTTAAAAATGATAAAATTCGATAAGATAATAAGATAATATTTTTGTTTGAAATATCTGTGTAAAAATATATGGTCCTTACAATAGGATAAATTAATAATTATAAATCTTATGCATACTATCTAAGACAATTTTATAAACTATGAAACTATTTTTGTGTGTTTGTGAAATGTTTTAACGTGAAAAATGCTTAATCAAATATCAAAGAGGTTTATATAGAATAGTAAATACAAAAATGGAATATTAACAAAATATATATAGAATAGTAATTAAAAAATAAAATAAAATTCAAATAAAATAAAATTTAAAAGACTATGTACTGAACTTTTTTATTTATTTATCTCTATACGTTTAATAAGTTACTAGTTTATAAAGATAATCTAATAAATTGTTAATTTATCAATAAATTAATAAATATATGTTTAATAATTCATAAGTTTATAAACATTATATAGTTTCGATTTATATAATAAATTAATAATTTATTAATTTATCAGTTAATGAATACTTCAATAAGATAATAAATTTTTTTAAGTCCCAATATTATTAATTTATAGAAGTTTTACTATATTTTTTAATAAAGTTTATATATACTTTAATATTAATATAATTTTGGATATTGATTAATTCGAAACTATCATAACTTTTTCATTATATCTTAATTTGTTCACTATATCAAATACGTGTATATATATATATATAGATTGTTCTATATAATATAAAAATATTATATAGTGTTTACTTAAAACATTATATCAGAATATTATATATTTTTTTAATAGTTTTTGGTATAAAAATATAAATTTTCAGTTTCTTTAAGTTTCTTAATTCTTATATAAATCTTACAATAAAGTCAAAATATTTAAAGAAACAATATATCTATGATCTTATAAACCTTATTTGAACCAAGAAAAAAAAAAGAAATTTTAGTTTTTTATAATAATTTAATTTTTATTCGAATTTTTTTAGTTTATTTTTCAAAGCTAAATGATAAATTTTTTAATTAAGTAGATTCACGTAGGGATAATCAATGTGAGGCTCCAAATCTGATTCCATGAGTACGTTCTCTGGTTTGATGTCAGAGTGAACAATCGGGGGATGACAGTCATAGTGTAGATAGGACAGTCCGTGAGTGACACCAAGCCCTACGTTGTACCGTGTAGACCAGTCTAGCACATTATCTTTTGGACTAACGCCGTGGAGAACATAATATAGGCTTCCTTTGGGCATATAGTATCTATATAGCATCAAACCGTCATCTTTCCTTAGCCAAAACCCTTCTAACGTAATAAGATTCTGGTGCCTAACTTTACCTATTGTATCGATCTCTCTCATCATACTCTGATTCGCGCGGATGTGAGATGCAAAGACGAGTCTCTTCACAGCGTAGACCTTTCCCGAGCCCAAAGAAGCTTTGTACACAATGCCGTGAGCTCCTTTTCCCATGATGTACTTTTCGTTTAGATTGTTAGGTGATGCAAGAACTTTGTTCAGTTTTTAATTGAAATATTTTAATATATATTTTAATCTTAATATATAATTCTATAATTAAATATTTTAATCCTAAAATAACATTCCAAATTCGTCGAAAATCGTTGCAAAATCAATTGAAATTTAATATTAATTTTGCAATGATTCCTTGCTAAATCGTCTCTAAACCTTTGACATGACAACAATATAGTCGACATGAACGAGACGTGGATGTATATTTTGCTACATTTTTGTGTCGATCC
The DNA here is from genome assembly GCA_004349715.1 of Crucihimalaya himalaica. Classification (NCBI taxonomy): domain Eukaryota; kingdom Viridiplantae; phylum Streptophyta; class Magnoliopsida; order Brassicales; family Brassicaceae; genus Crucihimalaya; species Crucihimalaya himalaica. The sequence goes on from SMJT01000197.1 coordinate 57,633, forward strand.
CTTGCTAAATAGTCGCTAATTTGTGGCATTGTTTCTAATATTTTATCAAAAATAATGAAACTACATAGACTACATATCTATAAATTAATTACCAATGAAACTACATAGACTACATATACTACATGAAACTACATAGACTACATATCTATAAATAAACTACATAGACTACATATGTTAATTTCCAATTTCTTATTTAATCATTAGTTAGTAGTGACTGATTTTCTTTTCTCCAATATCTTCTAAAAAGTAATTAGAAAAGTTATTAAAATCTTCATTATTGTCCCCATATTCAAGATACTCCACTTACAGATATGTTTTAGGTTTTTATTTTAAGATTCACAAAAGTTATGAAACTGTATTGATAGATTTTGTTTTTGGTTATATATATATTTTATTTTAAGTTATGTATATATATGTTGTGAACAAAAAGATTAGGGAATTACTTTTTTGGTATTGATTTATTCAATAGAATACAAGATATATATATAGGAATACAATATTAGGGTTTAAGTTAGAGTCAAGTGTTCTAGAATCTACTAATAGGCCTATAATGGTCATCCACATAATAATAACATTTTTCATAATACTCCCCTTTGGATGACCATTATCAAAATATAGTCCTAAATGTGCATGTGAGATGCTGCCTTATTAAACATTTTACCAGGAAAACCCTGTAGGAAAAACCATGGTTAAGGGAAAAAGAGTGCAGCGGGCAGATACTCTCCCTCATGTGTACATCACTTGAAATCTTCGAGATTACGCGATCCAATATGATGAAATAACTTCTTGACATTAGTTTTTAGAAACGCCTTGGTAAATAGGTTCGCCATATCTTCACTTGAATGAATATGTAAGACACATACATCGCCATTCTTCTATAGGTCATGAATCTTGTAAGTAACTCATTTTGATCATTTTCTTTGCTTCTCATGATCTCATCAATGTATGTCAAAGACTTTGAAGAGTGATAATATTTCATCATTGGTATCACAACATATCCATATAAGTATATATCATTCGCGTGTTTCTTGTTCTCTTGTTAAAAACCTTTCATGGAAAACTCCCAATAAGATAAAAACCATGATAAGGAAAAAAAAGTACCACCACGCATATAATCATATTTATCCCGTTGGAAGCATCATCTTCAGGATACGCATTCCGATCATATATACCAATCTATTGGAAATTGTTATAAGCAGAGCCTTATTTATCTAACTCTTATATCGGATCATTAAACTTCTAGTCCATAAAGCTCATTTCACATAGAAGATTATTTTTTTAGTTAATTTAGACTTCAGACCTAAAATTACTTCTGCATACAATCTTTTATACATTCATCTTGTACATGAGTTATTCACGCCCTTCTTATATAACATCATATTTTAACCTTTCTTTTTATTATGATACTTCTGGATTAAACATATATGAGCATTTTCTATGAAAAATCCTGCAGGGATCTTTGAAATAACATATCTTTCGCTAGATATTTAATTTCTAAGAAACTTCATAAATATGTGATTTATACAAACTCGGCCATATTTAGATTTGTGCGGAATTCGGGTATGATCAGACTTAACAAAATTCATACAGAATTCAGTTCTGCAAAACGAACAAATTCGGTTTGTGCAAATTTCGGGTATCACCAAATTTCTGCAAATTTTACAGTGATTATGATTCATGCACAAATCTGAAATCCACATCTTTCAAAAGAATGTTTTCAACTCAAATTCTTTCTTCAAAAGTATTGTATGTGAAATCTCTACAGGAGATCCGATAATTTTAAAATTATCAATATACTTTCACTTATTTTTGTAGCTTTCTTTTAACAAGTACCAACTAAGACGATTATCTTACATCTGTGTCGGCTGTTTCAATTCATAACGATATCAATTTAAGTTCATACATATAGTAATGTTCTCGTGGATTAGAATTATTGCTTCTGACAGTAAATTCCTTCAGGACTGGTTCTAGCAATATAACTCTTCAGGACTGGTTATAGCAATATAATTTTGCAGGACTGGTTTTAGACATTCTGGGCAGAATGAATAAAGTATTTCTCTCATTGTCAAACTCATAAAGAATCTAAATAGTTGCATCCACCACAGGAGAGTACGTCTCTTCATAATCAATTCTAACTTTGCTACTAAACATGCTTTGTATCTCATAAAGATCACTTATGTCCCAATAATTTTATACTTTCGAGTGTATTGACTACTGGTCCAAATAATTTCTCTCTTTAAGAGACTTTAATTATTTTCTATTACTTCTTTACATGATTGGCCAATTATCACTTTGTGTACGCATTTCTATATTTAATCTTGTTCTACTAACCGCGGTTTATGATCCTCAATATTCATCCATAATATCATCAACTGCAACCGTGCATGCAAACATATTTACGACGTCGATTTGCTTTTTGGTTCTCTTTTATTCTAGACATGACTCAACTTGTTGAGATTTACTTTTTATTATCAGGTATGATCTCTTTATTTATCATGTCTTCTTTTCTAGAGATATTCTTTAGCTTCTTCGGTGCCATATTAATTCATGCTCCTTTTCTTTTCCGAGAATGCTAATCTTTGGAACAAATAAGTCTATCACACTTTAGACGATCTTTAGACTTACTAGCAGTTGATCTTATCCTTCAAGGACATTAATTTTAACTGGAGCACAACTGGTATACATGATTATTCACTCAGGGTCAGTGAATGCTTCTGGCATATAAACTTTGCAAATGAATTATCTTTCAAAATTCTAGTGCACTTTTTTAGTACGAGATCTAGATAATTCCTTCCAATATATTTTCCTTACTAGATGTTTATTTTCTCCCCCTAATGTTGGAAAAACTGACTCACTTGAACAATAATCTACATCTCGAGTCTTAAATAAATTATTTCTTGATTGCTCAAGATAGTCAATCATCAAGAGAGACTCATATCCAACATATTTCCAACATTCTTTCAAATCCCATCTTATAACACTGTGGTGGAACAACTTTACTTGTATAGCACATCTAGATGGAAAACATTTGGTTTCTAACCCAAAACCAATTGTAACGGGAAGAACTCATGATTATTCAGTAGTCTGATGCGAATTAATTGACATATAGTCATTTACTTAAGACATAGTTTCACCACTATTATCAATTAACCAAATACTCTTGCAAACTTCAGGTCGCAAGTCAATAAGAGTAAAAGATGGGTGATCAATCCACAATATCTTCTTGTATATGTACCAGAAAATTGATATTATCCAAATTAATTGGGATAGGTGAAAGCAATATTATCAATTTGCTTTGTGAACAAACAACACATAAAAATCATTAGGAAAAATCTTCTGGTTCTCTAATGAGTGTCCACATAAATTTCTGATTATTCTTTCGCATTACTATTGAACCGGAATGGCTTAACCGGTCATGTCAAACAGTTAGATTCTGTAAACTTCTGGTTTATTGTAAATATTTATTTTCTAAATAATTAAATAAAAATCAACAAAATATTATTTAAGACTTTAACACAAAATTCTAAACTAACATGCCTAACAGTAAAACAATGAAGATTAGAACATGTGTTGTGGTATGAAAATATTAAGTATTAATAGATATATATGCTAATCAATAAACCAAACAATTAAAACATGTGTCCATGAAAGCAATATACGAAGCCACAAGACAATCATTACGAAAGCATATATCAATTATTATAATTTATAAGCTATTAGATGGATTAATTAGAACTCAACACCAATTTATTAAATCAATCTAAACCAAATTTTACGAAACCAAACAATAGAGCAGTAAAATAATGAGGCATAACTAATGATAATCAAATCTCTTCGCAAAGCCATAATTAAACCAAGATATCGAATATATAAAGCATGGTCAAGGATTAAAGCATAAGTAATTCTGTTTCCTAACACATGTAATGGACAAGAGGCGATTATTGTGAAGTATGAGGTAATACTTATCTCGATAGAGACAACAAAACATCGTCGGTGATATTCCTTTTAATCGGAGATATATATATATATATATATATATATTTAGTATGTCATATAATCATCACAATAAATATTGCTTCACTAGCATCATTATAACAAAGCATTATCTAGAATTTAAGAAAATAATTTAGATGTATAGCATTAAAATTAATTCACTAGTAAGAGTAACCAACGAATTATAAAACATTAACTATTCATGCAATGAATTAAGAAAATACCAAGCAATTATTTCCAAACCACCAACCCAACGAATATCAAATCAATTGCAAGCGTTAGTCAACAAGCGAATCAATCAAAGCAATTAGTCTACAAGTGTTAATCTATTACTCCGGGTTGTATGATTGTTGATAATACTATTATTGCCCAAGAAGTTTTCCATGCCTTGAAAGTTTGGAAACATCAAGCTACTTCATACATGGCCCTCAAGACGGACATCACTAAAGCTTATGACCAGTTGAACTGGAGATTTCTTGAAGAAACAATGAAACACATGGGTTTTGATGGGCGTTGGATAAGTTGGATCATGAAATGTGTTACCACAGTTACGTATTTGGTCCTTATTAATGGTTCACCCCAAGGTCATATTCAACCTTAACGTGGTCTTCGGCAAGGTGACCCATCGTCCCCTTATCTCTTTATTATTTGTGCTGAAGTTTTGTCCCATATGATGAATCAAGCAACTTTTCACCGAGAATTCAAGGAATTAAAGTAAGTACAAGGAGCCCAGTAATATCTCATTTATTATTTGCTGATGATTCCTTGTTTTTTCATGCTGGCAAATAACAAGTGTTGTCGAGCAATCAAAAATATTTTCTCTATTTATGAGACTATCTAGGGTCAAGCGGTGAATTTATGGAAAACTTCAATTACTTTTGGGAGTAAAGTTAACCATTTGGTGAAGCGAAGAATCAGGAATTTACTTTGGGCATTTATAATGAAGGTGGTAGGAGCAAATACTTGGGTTTACCAGAGCAGTTTTATAAAAAGAAATCAGAAATGTTTCAGTATATAGTTGATAAAGTTAAAGCCAAAACTCAGGGTTGGAGTAAAACTTATTTGTCTCCTGGGGGTAAAGAGATTTTGTTGAAGTTTGTGCCTTTGGCAATGCCGATTATTCTACGAATATTTTTAAGCTTCCGAAAGCTATTTGTGAAGAAATAAATGATACTCTTAGTAAGTTTTGAAGGAGCAACAGTGAAGACAAGAAAGGAATGCATTCGTTTACTTGCAAACGTTTATGTATTCCAAAACATGAAGGTGGCTTGGGTTTTCGTGATTTAGAGGATTTTAACATTGCCCTCCTTGGCAAGCAACTCTGGGAAATTCTACAAAATCCAGAAAGTGTAGTGGCGAAGGTGCTTAAAGGACGGTATATTTCGGATACTGACATTCTAAATGCTAAGCAAGGGGCTAAACCTTCTTTTGTTTGGAGATCACTTCTTAACGGTCAGGAGTTGCTTTGCAAATGTATGAGATATGTTATTGGTGATGGAACAATGGTCAATGGCTGGGTAGATCCTTGGTTGCCATTGCACCCACCTCGACCGCCGAGAAGAAGAGAGGACACATACATTGATATTCGAGTTTCTGATTTATTTAATTCATCTAAAACAGGATGGAACATACCACTTGTTCAGGAAATAATAGATGAAGAGGATGTGAGGACAGTCTTATCGATTAAAATTTGTTCGAATGCAAGTAGAGATTTGTTGGGTTGGCATTATACCAAGGATGTCATATATACTGTGAAGTCGGGTTATTGGCTGGCTGCAAATTTGAATTCCTATTCAGGGTACATACCACTTCCGGAGATGTTAATACTAAACAAGCTATCTGGAAGGTTAGAACAGCTCCGAAACTAAACCACTTTCTTTGCCGACTGATCTCCGGGAGTTTACCAGTTGGAGAAGTTTTGCGTCATATTAGTAACAACTCAAGATGTCATCGTTGTTGCACTGGTGAGGAGTTAGTTAAACATTTGTTTGTGATTGTTTTTATGCAAAATATATTTGGCGTGCGTCGGGAATACCGGATCCTACAATTCTTGCCTCAATGTTTTCGTTAGGCGATAAAATCAAGACAAGTTTAATACGTTGCGGAGCCTTTCACACTTAAGCCAGCTATCTATTTAGATTCTTTAGCGCATATGGAAAAACAAGAATGTTTTAGTTTATCAACAAAAAATCTTTCTTGGAGGACAACGTTACAATTGGCGAAAAAGATGCGAAATAGTGGATCAATTCTACAGAGTATGTTACTGGTTTCTCTTCTCAACGCTCTCATGCACATATTCAGGAACCGTGTTCTAATCGTTGGACTACTCCAAACCCAGGTTGGATAAAGTGCAACATCGACGCTTCCTTTGTTAACTCAGATTCACTCTGACAATGGGTTGGAATTTTCGTGACCACAACGAAACTTATATTGGTGATGGGCAAGCTGTAAAATATGTATATCACTACAGGAAAATGAGGCATTTATAGCGTCCGAAAAACGCTATGTATTGATATCGCATCGTATTTAAAAACGCTATATCTTCGGCCGCGATAATAGGTTAGCGAGCTATCGTAGCGGTTTTACGTTATGCTATGTTAGTTATTTATACGATAGCGTTTTATTATATGCAATTGTATTTTCTACAATAGCATTTTTTTATGTTATTATTTTGTTATTTAACGTCATAATTAATACTTATATTGTAGCATTTTAGTTTTGCAATAAATTGATCTGTTATCTATTCTTCGCAATTGACACATGTTTCATACAATTTCTTGGACCACCAATTATTCATAAATCAGACAAATTGAATTTTTTTTAAAAACCAAAGTACATGTTCAAACACAAACACAAGACCACTTATTCAAAGTATTCTCATACAAACTAGAAACAAGTTTATTCAAAGTACAAACCAATGATTCAAATGTAAACAAGTTTGTCGTTTGGCCAAGCAACTATACTGCCCAAAGCATCAACAATGATTTTAAGTTCTGAATTTGTTCTCCAAAGTGGTGCATCTTCAATAGTAGGAACATCAACCCATACCTTGCTTGCATTGGGACCCAAGGGGACATGATGAACTACATCTTCTGGATTTGTTGAGAAAACTCGACCTTCTGCAACCTTTTGCCCAGATCCTTTGCAATCTATGAGGATGCATTTTCTTTTCTCATTCTTGCTGGTGTTGGAGCTGTGACTGAAACTCTACAATTAAAATTTCAGACCATTCATCACAAATCCATTCCAACAACAAATCATTCAGTCACTAAAGAAAATTTATCATTTCAACATTTTAAGGCTAAGACGGTTTAGAGTCTTACCCCAGGTGATCTACTTTTTGATATCCCAGGTGATGCTTGTATATTAGCCATAATGATCTTATGGATAGGCCAAACGATGTTCTCACCAAGTGCATCACCAATCACCAGCATTTCCTCATTTGGTCTCCATAGAGGTCCATCTTTATTAAGTACCCTATCAACCTTGACAATAGCAGCATTCGGACCAAGAGGAATGTTGTTTACCATTGTTTTTGGGTCAGTTGACTCGAGACGACCCTCAGCAATAGCTTCACCATCCTTAAGCCAATCATAGATGAGGATTTTATCCTCCTCTGCATCTGTAGCCTACGGAGTGATGTTTAAAAACAAAACCAACAGTAGATTAGTTATCAACATGATTCAACTACTAACAAATTTACAACATTATATTATAACCGTTACCGATGAATCAACAGTCTTATTAATCGCTGAGGACTCCATCTCATCCAAAATGATCTTATCAAATTGCCATGCAATTTTCAATCCAACAGCTTGGCCAAGTGTTGTCAAAGTTGACGTAGGCCTCCAGACAGATGCTTCTTCATCTATAACTGACTTAACAAAAATTGCACCCGCATTAGGACCAAGTGGAATGCGTCCAATCTTGTATGTTGGCTCAGCTGAGCAGAATTCTCCTTCTCCGATGACAACATCATCCGGTGAACACCAGTCTAAAATCTGACACCTAGGTCCTCCTTTGCAAAGATCACTAACCTCAGAATTAGAGACATCATCACGTTGCTTCTGGGAGAAAAAGAAAATTAAAAGTTAAACAGCTATGATTCAAATTGCTAACTTAGAAGAACAAACTTGATGTTAACTTACGTTTTTTGATGTAGTTAAGCCACGAACTACATCCTGCAAACCACGAACTACATCCACCAATTCAGCTTGTTTAGCTTCAAGCTTCTGTACATGTGAGTCTCTAGCATGCATGAATGCTAGCTTTGTAGCAGTTATCCCTCTGCCCATTCCTCTAATTCTTCCTGGTTTGTCCTTGCCTAAGACCTGACTCACAGCATCGTCTTTAACACTCATACTGGCAGTGGATTCCAGTTCACTGTCAATTGATTTGATTTTTTCCTGATTTCAAATATGTGATCTCAATTAGTAGAACCTAAACAACAAAGAGACTAGCTAATAAGATTTTGAATGCTTACAATAGTTTCTTCAAACTCTGGCCTCACAGGTCTCCCATCTGAATGTGTGTGTCCTGCTACCCAAACCTTACTCCTAGTAACTTTTGTGGGGTCTGAACTCTTCTTCTACAATTAACAAAAGCATATTACATATTACTAGTTCCTGCAATCTTTATTTAATATTTTGACTTATAGATTATAATAAAATTAACAGGATCATACCATTTCATGAGCCAAGCGAACCATTCCTTTTCGGCTAGTGGTGTGGGGAATCTGACTTCTCCTGAGTTCCCTGAATTTGTCACTTTGGACCTTCAAAATAAAACCAAACTGTCAGATTACAATTATCCATACAGTCACAGCTATTTAAAATAAATTTGAAGCAAAACAACCTTAAAATCTTTGCCTTTCTTTGTCTTCACCCAATTCATCCAAGCTGAAACAGAATGAATATTGCTTGGTTTTAAGTTAATAAGTTGTTCCTTACTCCCTATAGCACGCACAAGAGTTACAAGCCTTGACTTTGAAGCCCTCCATATACACCCCATCTGCTTAAACACACTTCCTTTTTGCCATTTTTCTGTCAAATTGAACCTCCCCTACAAAAGTTTCAGAAGTTAAAAACAATATTATAATGTAAAACAATAGTTTCAGAAGTTAAACAGTACCTGAATTTGCTCCCACATTCTTTCTCTTGTCTGTTCATCAAGGTGCCTCCAATCTCCAAGAAGTACTGGTACATGCTCTCTCACAAGAACACCAAGAAACGAGGAAAGTGTTACGGATCCAACCCCAACATGTTCACCGAGAGATATAAATTCAACTTCAATCTTGTCCTCATGGTTTATAGCAACTTTACTCATCCTAGTTGCTCCCCTTCGTCTCTTTGTCTTTGTATGTGGCTGCTCAGTTTCAACTGCTTCAGTTGAATGCTGCGTATCTTCTGTTTCCACATTGGGAGCCGTCTCTACCCTTGGTTCTTCAACTTCTGGTTCTCCATCATGCACATCGTTTTCTTCTTCTTGTTCTGGATCTTGTTCTGGAGACTCTTCTTCAAATGCAGGATGATCATTTCGATCATCCATAAGAAGCTTTCTGCGTCTGGGCTGAGTCTTTAGTGACTCAACACTTGCATCTTCACCTTGTTGACGCTTACTGCGACGTGTAGCTACATCATTTTTCTGCTTCATATTGTCTCACCTGAAACTATAGTTAACCATCAGAAACTAATAGCTAGTAATAAAAATTGGACCACTAACTGTCTAGAAATAAAAACTGCACAATCAATCAACGACTAAGATCCCTTCACAATCAGCCCTAACACAGAAACTCTCATCATCAGAAGATTCAGTCCCCAAATCATCATTGTCTTCGATGGGTACTGGTACAGTAGCAAACTCCTCAACAGTCTCTAACTCATGATACCCTCTTGGTGGCACCCTCATAACAACCAACCAAAGTGATGAGTCATCTTCTCTGGAGTAAAACACTTGTTTTGCTTGAGAAGGCATAATGTATGGATCTTGGAGGAATGTTGCTTGGTTTAAGGTGAAGTTCACAAGCGTAAAACCATCTTCTTCCTTCGGACCATTCCCTTTGTTAGCCCACTTACACTTGAATAATGGAACCTGAAACATGTGGTAGTCTAATACTATTATCTCTTGTATCACTCCAAAGTAAGAAACTACGTCTGCCACTTGATTAGTATCTTTTGCACTTGATCTACACATAGTTAGTGCTTCATATGCTACTCCACTGTTCTGAGTCTTCCTCTTTAAGTCTTCAGTGTGAAATCGATGTCCATTGATGATAAGACCCTTATACGTCTGAGCATTATGTCTTGGACCAAATGCTAACCATCTCAGCTTTGTCGAATGTTCCTTTGAGTTAGTAGGGATCTGATGAAAACAAAAAAACAAGATGCATAAAGTGTGTTAATATCAATATTATTGAGTAACAGATAAAGAGATATACCCGTAACTTTGTTTATACCTTTTCTTTTAGCCACTGTGAAAACCGTTCCCCATGTAACTTCCATAGAAGAGTTTGATTTCTTCTGCAACGAACATCCTTATCTTGCAAATCTTCAAGATGCAAACTGATTTACAAATCCAAAGAGTAAATATTCAGATAGTGAAAGTAATAAACAATCTTAAATGAAATAACAATTAATAAATAACAATCAGAACTTACTCAACATATGGATTTACAACTGCCATGTTCATTAACACATATCTGTGAGCAATGTCACGCTCTTTATCAGATAGTGTAACTTCTTGAGCCTTATGAATTGGACGACCTTCAAGTATATGCTCATCTAAATCCACATCTTCATTACGTTTTGTAGACTCTAAAACTGGTACAGATGTCTGCATAAACTCCAAACAAAAAGCAATACTTTTAGCTGCCAAGTACCCCTCTGCCATACATGCTTTTGGCCTTGCATAATTCTTAACATACGACTTTAGTGTTTTCATGTACCTAAGTGTCAGTCAGACAAGAAAATCGTCATATATTTTGTTACATCAAATAAAATATCAAACAGAAAAACAGATAAAAAATACGTACTTTTCAAATGGATACATCCATCTAAAGTGTACCGGCCCACCCAGACGACACTCTTTTGATAGATGTATAGGGAGATGGAACATTATATCAAACAGAGATGGAGGAAAAAACCTCTCCATTTGGCACATCGTCTCAACAAGATCAGACTCCAGTGTTATAAGCTTCTCGGGGTCAATTACACGCTGACATAATCTACTGAAGAAGTTACATAACCTACTAACTGCAGTCCTTGGTCCTTTTGGCAGCAACCCTCTCAATGCAACAGGTAACAAGTTTTGGAGCAGAACATGATGATCATGAGACTTCAAACCACCAATCAGAGGAGGATCAAGAGAGACACAATTGGCGATATTCGCACAATACCCATCTGGTCCTCTGAATTCAGATAGCCTCTTGCAAAATCTCTTCTTCTCTTCCTTGGTCAGCCAATAAGCAGCTGGAGGTAAGTACGTTTTTTTCCCACGTAGCTCAGTGTGTAAGTTTCTTCTAATCCCTATATCTTCCAAATCTTGTCGTGCTTTAACACCATCTTTTGACTTAGCACTGTGCATCAAAATGGAAAGAATTGCGTCAGACACATTCTTTTCCACATGCATTACGTCTATGTTGTGACGCACCGGCATATCCTAAATCATAAAACAAAAAAGAGGAAAATGTTTATAAAATGATAAACAGTTTAAAGTTACTTTATAAATACTTATATATACAGAGTACTAACCTTCCAGTAAGGTAAATCAAATAGAATGGACCTTTTTTTCCATCTCCATTGGTCAGTGTCTTCTTCATACTCTTCAAGGGTTAGCTCCTCATCTTCAACCAAACCTGATCTTTTCCTTTTGCTTTTCTTCTCCAAAGGTTTTCCAAATTCATTTTTAAAATCCTTTAGTATCTCAAATATCTCAGCTCCTGTTTGAATTCTATTAGCAGTACCTTCCTCCACAGTGTTGTCAAACCAAACTCTCCGGCGTCGGTAAGGATGTCCAGGCCTGAGTCGTTTCCTATTGCCCAAATAGACGTGCTTTCGACTGAACTTCAACCACCTATATGGTGTATCCTTTCCACATACATTGCATGCTTGTTTCCCTTTTACTTTGCATCCAGCCAAGGTCCCCAAACCTGGATAGTCACTGATACTCCACAACAGTATAGCTCTAAGTGTGAAATTCTCCTGGGATAATGAGTCATATATCTGGATACCTTCATTCCACAAATCAATTAGATCATCAATCAAAGGAGCAAGATAAACATCGATGTTATTACTGGGTGCAGTTGGTCCAGGAATCAGAAGGGTTACCATTATGTTCTCTGACTTCATACACATAGTTGGAGGCATGTTGTAGTTGACTAACATCACTGGCCATGTGCTATACTTTGTGTTCTGGATAGAAAACGGATTCATCCCATCTGTAGATATACCAAGCCGAAGGTTTCTCGGGCCAGCTGCGAATTGTGGCCATTTAGCATTGACCTGCGTCCAAGTCAATGAGTCCACCGGGTGTCTCATTGTTCCATCTTCAGAAGCATTACTGAAATGCCATTGCAAATTCTTAGACATTGTCTTCGATCTAAACATCCTCTGGAATCTGTCTTTGATGGGGAAATACCTGAGAACCTTTGCTGGAATCCCATTCTTTGTCTCACCAGAATGCTTATCAAGTTCCCATCTTGAAGCACCACATCTTGGGCAGCTACTCATCTCCTCATACTGCTTCAGGTACAAAATACAGTCATTCTTACAAGCATGAATAACCTCATAACCAAAACCCTATAAAATCAATTTTTTTGAAACAGAGGTAGTATTAATTTCCGTTCAAGAAAACAAAATAAAATTTAGCTGAAGTCTTTTTTTTGTCCTTTAGCTTAAAAAGTAAAACCATTCCATTTGAAAAAGAAAGAAAGAAAAAAACGAAAGCACAAGTCCATTTGTCAAAATTTGATTGGGCAATATATTTTATATAAATGCCCAAAAAAAACGAATTCAAGCCAACTCGCCCGATTTTTCAAACCGCTCCAATTGGATCTCCGATTTCTACAGTCTGATCAATCCAAGTTAGAGATGTATAGAAAGGTATTATTGATGATTGATATTAAACAGAGAGGTACATCAGAGTTTATATAAGAGAGAAGAAGGCGAAGAGATGAGAGATGAAGGGGTGAGAAGATGAGAAGATAATCTAGGAAATAACAGAGTCAAAGTATCAATTGAATACATCCCTTAACATGCCCCCTCAAGATGGACGAACGGTAGTGAGACCAAGCTTGGAAGTAAGCGGGATGAAACGAGCTCGAGCTAATGGTTTAGTGAGACCATCAGCTAATTGATCAGCTGCAAAAACGTGAGAAACACGAAGAACACCATTTTGAACAAGATTTCGAATGTGATGATAATCAACAGCAACATGCTTCATACGGGAATGAAACACGGGATTAGCACACAAATAGGTCGCCCCAACATTGTCACAATAAATCAGCGGAGAGGATTTAGGAGAGAAGCCAATTTCATGGAGAAGGGAGAGAATCCATTGTACTTCATAAGCAGTATTCGCCACAGACTTGTATTCCGCTTCGGTGGAGGAGCGAGCAATCGTGGTCTGTTTCTTAGCGGACCAAGAGATGAGATGCTTACCAAGATAAACCAAATAACCGCCAGTAGATGAGTAATCATCTTTATTACCTGCCCAATCAGCATCCAAGTAAGCATGAAGAGAGGTAGAATTAGACGCAGAGAAGAATAAACCACGAGTTCGAGAACCACAAAGATAACGCAGAATGCGTTTCGCAGCAATCCAATGATCGGTAGTGGGTTTGTGCATATATTGGGATAATTTGTTGACAGCAAAAGCGACGTCAGGTCGAGTAAAGATCAGATATTGCAAGCTTCCAATGACCATTCTATACTCCGTAGGATCCGCCAATACTTGACCCGTATGTTGAGTGAGAGGAGGTTTATCAGCCATAGGAGTGGACACCGGGTTGGCGTCTAACATATTGACCCGACGAAGAAGATCGGTGATATACTTAGATTGAGTCAGAGTGAGTCCTTGTGCATCACACAGCACCTCAATGCCCAGAAAATAGCTGAGACAGCCGAGGTCTTTGAGAGAGAACTTGCTGCCAAGAAGATCAATAAACATCTGAACTGTGTGAGAATTGTTTCCAGTAACAACAATATCATCAACATAGATAAGAATGAAGATAATATCAGATTGATGACGAAGAAAGAACAAGGATGCGTCAGCCAATGAATTCACAAAAACTGCGCCAAGAAGAAAGGACCGAAGAGCGTTATACCAAGCCCGGGGTGCTTGCTTTAGGCCATAAATTGCTTTCTTCAATCTGCAGACATGATGAGGACGATCTTGATCAATAAATCCAGGTGGTTGTTCCGTGAAGACAACCTCATCCAGCGGACCTTGTAGAAACGCATGATTAACGTCTAGCTGCCGAAGTGACCAGTTGTAAGAAGTAGCCAAACTTAGAACAAGAAGAACAGAAGCGCGTTTGATGACGGGACTAAAGGTTTCAAAGTAGTCAATGCCAGGTCGTTGATTATAACCTTTAGCCACCAATCGAGCTTTGTAGCGTTCAATTTTGCCATTGGGAAGCCGTTTGATCCGAAAAACCCAGCGACAACCAATAATGTTTGTAACACCATCCGCAGGGACCAAGTCCCATGTTTCTTCACTTATTTGATTGTCGAACTCCTCGGTCATAGCATGTCTCCAATACCAAGAGCCTAATGCTTGACGATAAGTAGGTGGCTCAATAGCCTTATACAAGTCAGAAGAAGTGGTGACAGAGTTTGCATACCGGGGATTTGGTTTGAAAATATTATTCTTAGCCCTGGTGCGCATTGAATGAGAAGGCTGTCGAGGTGCAGCAACCGGAGATGGTGCAGGAGCAAGAGGTGATGCCGCTGAAGAGGAATGAGGAACAGTTGGTAAATGAGTGACCGGTGGTGGTAATGGCGACACAATAGCAGGCACATGATCTGGGGTAGGATGAGTCGGTAAAGGATCGCAAGGCGGGGCCGAAACAGAGATAGGAGAGATGAGTGGTGCAGCAATCAAAGAGAACGCAACAAAAAATTCAGAGGAAGAAGAAGAAAAATCAGATTGAGAAGAAGAAATTTGAGAAGAGGGAAAAATCATTTCATGAAAATCAACATGACGAGAGACATAAAGACGAGAAGTTTGAGGATCAAAACATGACGAGAGACATAAGTTTTGGCGAGAATTTGCCACGCTTCAAGAGTTGTGGAAGCATTGGTAATGAGTGATTGAAGAGGGGCAGAGATAGTGCCGAGAAGAGACGCAAAAATAAGTTGGTCTTGGCGGCAATGACTTGTGTATTGTGGATTAACAACAAGTTGATTTTCGTTGGTGATCATTGGATCAGGAATAGTGACGGAGTCGTTGATGTAGTCTTGAAAATTATGACCTCCAAGAAACATACGAAGCTGAAGCGACCAAGACATATAGTTTGTGGTAGTGAGTTTTGTGACTCCGGACATATTCACGGAGAGAAGTTGAGTGGTTGAATCCGTAGGATTGGGCAAAATGGATGCCGTTTCAGAAGTCAGAGACATGGCTTCAACGAAAGAAAGGAAGAAGACAACGAGCGGCGATTGTAATCTTGACAAAGAAGACAACGGCGGCTAAAGAATTTAGAGGTGAGGATCACTTTGCTCTGATACCATATAGAAAGGTATTATTGATGATTGATATTAAACAGAGAGGTACATAAGAGTTTATATAAGAGAGAAGAAGGCGAAGAGATGAGAGATGAAGGGGTGAGAGGATGAGAAGATAATCTAGGAATTAACTTTGACAAAAACACAAACTAGTTTTCACCTTGTAAAATCGGTTTTTAATTCACGGTAGACCAACAAAAACAGAAATACTATTCAATCTCAAATCTCAATCTGCAACGGTATACATTAACCAGTCAAAAATTAAATTATAATAATTATTATAATTTAATCCAATTAACCCACCAAAAACTTAACCTTAATTGAGTCTATTTTGGTGTATTTTAGTTAAATTAATTAGAATAAGTTTAATAACTAAACCCAACCAACCTAATAATTTAATTTTAAACACCCATCCACAACTTAATTCACGTGGCCACGATTATACTAAACCAAGCCCATAATCGATTCCATATAATAATTTAACCAAACCAACCATTTTAATTAACAAGTGGCCATTCTCTTATCCCAGCCCAACACCTCCACACTTAAACCAAGGCACTTTAATAACAACCAAATGAACGAGCCCACATCCAATTAATAAATCGACCCAACCAGCCCAACAATTGGCTTTGGTTAATAATCAAATCAATTACACGAGTCTCTTGAGAAATACCCTAGAATAACATCAAATCTAGTTTATTTTCCTAAACTACCATACATTCTTTATTTTTCCATTACTAACATTCATTAAACACTGAAATGACTTGTTTACCCTTGTGTTAATCTTCCAATTCTTTTAGTTTGCGATATCGCTTTCTTACCTCTCTATCATCAACATCTTCATTGTCGTTCTCCTCCGACGTTAGCTCCGTTAGCTCCGGCGAGGTCTGGTGAGGTCTCCGCCGTCTTCGTCTTCCTCTGACATCGTCTTCTCTGCCATCGACATGTTGCTTTAACATCATCAATTTAAGACAACGCCGTCTTTGTCGTCCTTCGACATTGCTCCTCCGACATCGTCATTGCTACTCTAACGAAGAATAAACCAGGTTTGACTAGTGTTCTACAATCATAGAAGAGGTGAATTTGATGTTGCTTAATTGTAAAGAGATGGTTAGATTGGTGTGATACACGGTGCATATCCGAAATTGGAAAGTATTCAAAGTTGATTAGTTTGGTACTTATTTCAATCGCTTACTCCTTATGTTTCAATTTGATATATTTGAGGTCTGATTTAGTTAGAAATTTTAAATCACTCTCATGAATCCAAACCTGATTATGAGCTTGTTAAGAATCTCAAGAGTATTATCAAGGCAACTTCGTTTTCATACAATTTAAACTTCATATCATAGTGGTGAAATTGAAAGAATCTAAAGTTTGATGAATTTGGATATGTATCATAGTTTCGAGGTGGTCCAATCTCAGTAGCAGAGTACATGGAAGAGATTTTGACTAATCTTAAAGCAGGATTTTACATGAATCGTGATGTATTTGGAGCTTAAGGTGATTTCATTACTTCTCCAGAAGTTAGTCAAATGTTTGGTGAGGTAATTACTTAGCATTTGTTGAGTTGATAGTTATGCATTTGTGTTTTCGATTCTATGTTTGAGCTTGAGATTTGGATTTTGTTACTTGATGTTGTGTTGTTAGATGATTGATGTTTGGGCTGTGTGTCTTTAATGTAGTCTTCTTCACCTTTAGTTTAATATAACGTGAGGATTTGCAAAATTGCAATGTTGTCTTCTTCTCCTTTTAGTTTATTATGTGTATCTTATGTAGACTCGATCTCTGCAGAAATCTTAATGTGGCTGGTGTGAGAAAATGGTTGATGTATGAGAAGGTTCATAGTAGTATTACAGAATTGAAAGAAAAAGGATATATTCCATTCGTTGGATTTGCAAAATTATGTATAATTAACAGTTGGGTTGTTGGTTTAGGATCCGTTGGTATATCCCCACAGTCTACACCTGCAGCCTTGTATCTCATGATACACTGCACATAGTCTACACCTGAGGGAAGGGAGAAACATGAGCATGTGATATTATGGCTGTCACTGCATTATTTAGGAAGGCTTTCCTAAATATGTGTTTAGCCTTCCCAATTTTCAAGGATTGCTTCTTGAAATAATGCACTGTATTACGTTTAAGGATTGTTGCTGCGAAGCGTTCAAATATGGATGAAAATAAGCTTGTTCATGATTGCTACTGGACGAAGACATGGGCTTTATACTCTTTTGGTTTAGTAATGTTTACAGAGATGGTGGAGGTTTTGTAAGTTAACAATGATAGTATAACTAAGGGATGTGGTGTTTGCTTGTTGTTGAAAATTTTGAGGATTTGTTATCTCCATCTGTTTATCAGGGTTGTTGTGATCATTCTCACTTAACTGATTCTCAGATTAAGTAGCAATTGAATTTGTTGAAGAGAGCGTAGGGGAGCATTAGAGAACATTTAACATGTACTTTGTGTTTTCTCTAAAATCTCTAGAAAGGTCTTTTGAATACCAATTCGGCATTTTAATCATCAACACATCACATTGCAAGTTTTGATACACATCAGATGACTAACTCAGCTTTTTAGTAACGAACAAGCATTACTTAGGAAGGCTTCTCTAAATATGTGTTTATCCTTCTCAATTTTCAAAGACTGCTTCCTGAACGTGCTTATTTCTTTTGTTCTTTCTTTAGATGTCTTGTTTCTTTTTATTTATTTGTGTAGAGAGTTATTAAAGACTTAGATTATTGGTTAGACACAGGTATTCCTGCTCAAATTCTAAAACTACAAATATAGAAAAATTTTCCTAAAATACAAGAAGGCCTTCCTAACTTTAATAATGCCTTTCTAAATGATTATTAAACTAGGTATCTCACATAAACAGAAGGTACACTCTTTCCCAAAACAATCATATAATCTTAAAAAAGTATCACACATAATCTTAAACTTCAAGAACTACTTCTTAAATGATTATTAAATAATTATATACAAAATCATCTCTAAACTCTAAATTCTTCTGAATCAAATGCAAACTAATCTAGAAAACTAATCTACACAGCTGTCACAAAGTTTATTGGTGCTCTATATGGAGTGATTGTTAAAATCGATGGAGTTGTGGGTCAGGTGCTCCAACTTAGAACATGTTGCTCATCATCAACTTTGTGTTTTTTTCGTCGGAACAACATTCTCAACTTCATTACATTGATTCTTTCTTATTTCTTGAAATCAACATGTAAGAAATAACCCCACATTACAATGAAACACATCAAAGATATCACACACTTCTCCAACCTACACAAGACACGAGATGGTTCTGTTTTGTAAAGAAACACTTCAAAGATATCACAGACACAACACAGGTTATTTAAAAACATATCACAAAATACTTCATAAAATCCGTTTTAAGAAGGTCTTCCTAAATTTCTCAAGAAGGACAGGTAAATCATCTAATTAGACAACAACTGCTTGCCTGCGGTGTAGGTGCACACCTGGTGTATCATACAACTTCTGTGGTAATAAGGTATTCTTTTAGCAGTTGTCTACTGGTGGCAAAATTTTGGAAACTTCTAAAAAACGGTGGTGGTTTAAGTTTATACCTCTCCTCCGAGGAAGACGTTGATCTGAACTGGACTCAAGGTGTTTCCAGGGACAGCAGATTGAATTGGTTTGTACTTTTGTGTCGCTGCTGCAATAGGGTCCCTTTCGGCCATTGTGATTGTATAATGAAGTACATATATAACCATTCATACTCTCTTTGTAGATGAACCTAAATTGTGAAGAAATTAGCCCTACTATAAATCTGGCTAAAACAACACTTGGACAAAAAGAAAGGTGTATTCAAGCAGATACAAACTGTAACGACAAGTGACACAACCAAAACAGAAAACAAATGACTTACTCAGGTCTAAGCAAAGCATTGATGAATGTTGACTTCCCTACGTTAGCTGCACCCTGTGAAAGTATGGACATGATGAATAAATATTTGTCAGACTGTCAAAGAAGTTTCTTTAATTTGAGACTCATTACATGTGTTTTCATGGCATTTGTACCCCCCAAGCTCAGCCAGAAACACATGTTTGACATCTTTACATAATTGAATAAATATATCAGTTGATATTCCAAATTTGTGATTTTGAACTGAGGAGTGATGATAATGGTAAGAGAACATGACGAAACCAATTCAATACAAACTCAAATAGGAATCCACGTAATTAAAAAAAATCTATTAAACAGATGGGAACAACATTACTATACTCACATAAGAGGGTCAAATTTAGGAACACGCTCGAACTGCTTCAACAAGCCAAATCAATCTTCTTCAGAAGATGGTCCTTGTCTCATAATTCCTCGAGCCTTTTCACAATCTAAATCTTCCCTGCGCTTTCGATATCTGATAAAAGCGTTTGACATTTCAAAACAAATAAGCATAAAATTTCAAACTTTGTGCAGATACAAACTGAGACCCAAATGAGATATAAAAGTGAGTACTTTAATTCAATTTCTGCTCTCCTCCTTGCTCAAGTCGTCGCACGCCACAAGATCTCTCTCACCAATTCTTCTCCTCCCTTCGCTTATAATTTCTTACTATCTTTGAGTTCTGAATCTGAAATTTGCCTTGCAGGATTTCTGCAAACGGAATCTGAATTTAATTGATCCTTGGTTTGATGGTAGATTTTCTAACATCGATGATGGCTACCAAAATGACGAAACTTCTTCATGCGTCACGGTAATCGAATCAACAATTTTGAGCCACTATGGGTTTCACCTGCCGCGAGATCTTGGGATCCGCCTCTCGTTCAAGACCGATATGATTGGAGTGTTTTGAACTGGTCAAAGGATTCGATCTCAGATTAGCTTTCTGATACACCGTGTCTTCGTCTCTCCTTGCGTCTGATATATCCAGACAACTTTCCAAATTTGTCGCCGCTCTCTACGCCGTCAATGTCGATCCCAAAGCCATGCTTCCAAAGACGTCCAAGGGCATTTTCGTCAGTTGGTTTAATGAGAAATGTTAAGAATGGATATTCTTTAACCGTGTGGTATTTCTGACTAAAAAACTTAAAATTATGGTGTTTATGAGAATTGCCCATTTATAAATNGTTTGAAGAAACCCCTAAAATTGTGAGATTAATATTAGGGGTATTTGGTCTTTTTGATACTCAATTTATGGTATAAGTGTAACATTCTAAATCTTGTGCTATTTTTGGAACTAAAAACCTATTATAGTGCTACTTACGAGAATATTGGTTCAATAATAAACAACTCAAAACAGCAATGGCGACGACATAGACACGAGAAGAAGTGCAGTCGTTACCTTTGCCAGTGATTATCCTTGACTAGTTTTGGACGGCGGTTAGATCGACGGAGACAGCGGCTCGGTGAGACGGATCTACAACATTCCAAGCTCTCAGATTAGGTTGGATATATAATCCAAAACAAATGAGAGAAGAAGAGTTTATGCTCACGGGCTACCTTTCCGGTGAGGGCGGTTCACACGGCGACAGCAACGGCTGGACACAACGGGAGTCTCGGGTGTTGTTGCGGTGGTTCACAAACGGTAGCTTAATGTCATGGCAATCCAATCAAACAACTTGAGTGAGAAGTTTGTGGCTTACCATGAGTCACAAACGATCGGTGCCGGTGAGATAGGGTGAACGGCAACAGTGGTAGCTCTAGCTGATCGACGGATAGGGTTTCCTGTGTCTTGTCTTGAAATTTGTGTCCTCTTATATACGTGAAGGAAGAAAAGGGTTTCACGCGGGCTTGACTTATTAACGGCCTCAATTTGGACCTCGTGGTTCATTTCTGAAACCGGGTCGTTACGGTTTCATTTGAGGATTGAAAATAGCAGCAATGGACACTGAAATTCAACAGTTTGTGAGGGTAACATCTCGGCTAACGGTTCCCCGACTGAACCATCTTGAGTACTTGCTTGTTGGTTTACGATTTTTTTAAGCCGATTCGGATACAACTCGCAAGAGTATCCTTTACGCCTAGGTCAAAGTTATGACCATAACCATTTGCTAGATGGTCATCAAGTGGTTTAAAACATGAAAAAGTTAAGAGTTAAACGATTGATACGATGATTTACACATGTGACCTTTTAGAAACTCTAACCAAATTACCAGCAATCCACCTCCCAGGATGAGAATAAATTGATACATTATGAAGAATCAAACCGGTTTTGTATATAGATCAAACATCATTAAACAAGAGTGTATTTGATCACAGTTCTTATTCTGCATGCATGTCCATTGAAGAATCAATAGAACCTGGAGAGTTAGATCCCCTGTTCAGTTCACTGCTTCTGGTTCCGCCAGATGTGTAGCCACCCTGCGGAACTTGGTAGTTCTGAAGACTACGGCGTATCGGGCTTGAAAGTGCGTTTGAGAAAACCGAGTTCTTGGCCTGGTTCTCACATTGCTCAGACCGAACCACTGAAACAGCTATTGGGCAAGAGGTGCCTGAAGAGGCAATGAGCCCAGAATTTGTGACATGCATTGTTGGTTGTGGAGGCGGCGCTCTTGGGGACATTGGGGGCTCGTCTATGCAGCATTCGAGCTCGTTCTGCATTGGGGAGACCAGAAACTCAATCAGAAACAGGAAACAAATCTGACCAGAATTCCAGATTAGATAAACAGATAGAAGTCATATGAACCTGAATGTAATTGACAATATCCATAGGTGTTACTCTTGACCCTCCTTCTTGTTGTCTCCATATCCATTGGTACAGTTTTTCCTGAAATAGGGAAGATAAAGCAGCACACTCACGTAATGCTCCCAATTTGGAGCTGCCACAGAGCTCCTTTGACTTGGTTAAGACATAACCTATTTTACATAACCTATTTTACATATTTATCACGTCCAGCAAGACATCTCCCAATACAGGTTTCAAATCACAACACAGTTATCCCCATATTAAGTAGGTATTCACTACACCAAAAGAGAGACAAGAACAGACAACACAATATTACTCTAGTCTTAACATCTTATGTTCAAACAAATACAATCACACTCAAAAGTAGTAAAAGAGACTACATACAAGAAAACACTAACCCTAACATATTAAGACTACTGTTCAGTTTAGGTAGCTAAGAAGCACCTAGCCACCTATACAGAAATATTAGCACTAAAGTTGAAGCAAATGGACGAGCTAGACAACGATGGGATGTTCTGACATTTGTTATCTTTATAATCAGACCTGTAATATAGATGAAGAGACAAAGAGACGCAAGGTGAAAGTTGGAAACAATTCTTGTGTAGGTTGGAAAGAAGGCTCCTAGAGAGACTTTCACCTTGTTTCTTTTCCATCTTCAAGCTTCATAGCCTTTTTCTTTTGTCAACTAGTTTAAAGGCTGATGGGACGCTACAGAGACTTAGAATCCAAACGTAGAACAAGAAGAACACAAAGCATTCTTTAAAGGTAGAGCTAAGGACTGACTACAATTTGATTGAAGCTACATAAAAAAAACATACCAACCAGTACTTACTACCAAAGAAAAAAACAATGAAAACCAGAAAGAATGATGCATTCACATCTTTGGCTTAGGTTTCATTGATAGGAGATGCAATGACACAGAGACACTTCAACAAAACAGAGAAAAAGATATATCTTTATGTACGAACACAAGTCCAGAAGAAGAAATCTATAGCTCCCAACAAGAAGTAAGATGTAAACACAATTGAAAAAACTACAAAATAAAGAATCTTTCGTCCAGTGTAACAATTGAATACAAGATTCATAAGAAAATTAACACATATATTGTACAAGAAACACCAAAAGTAGAACGCAACACGCATACTTATATCGAACACTAAACACAGATTAAGCAGAAATGAGGAAATTAACAAGCTTGGGCCAAAATATCAAAACTTTAATCAAAGAAGAGTCTCTCAAACCAAGTTCAAAACAATCGAATCAAATTCAATTTGACCCTAATAGATAAAAATCAAAACTTGCTACAGACGAATAAGTCCACATACCAGACCATGGCGTTCACCGGCTTGAAAAGATAACTTCTGGTGATTCATAGACTGAGTATAAAGCTGAGATAAAGAGTTCGCGGCGGTGCGAAACGAAGCGTAAACAGTCCGATCTACCTCATCGAGGCTCGTCGCTGTAGATTTTCTCTTCTTCCCCATAGCTTAATTTGATGTCGCCTATATAAAATTATACAGCCACGACTCCGTCGGCGATGACGGATTCGTCGATTCGTCTCTCTAAAGACGATCGGAGATTGATTGATTATCCAAAAGAGAGAGAGAGAGAGGAATTGGGTAGGAGAGAAGATACTTCTCACTTTATACGAAACGGCGAAAACCAAAAAACAAGGTTTAAACTTTTTTTTTGTCATTTTTTCTTTTGAAATAACTTTCTCTATGTTTTGGATTTTTTTCTTAAATATATGGAATATCTTTCATTAGAGTTGGACTGTTTTAACAAACTTTTACCAATTGTGAGTTGACAAAACAAAAAGATAAATATATAAGAGAGGTAATGAAAAAGGGTAGAGATCAAAGGAAAATTTACATACAACGTAATACAATAAGTAATTGGTTGAATATATACTTTCTAAACTAAAGTTATACATATTTTACATTATTATAAAGGCTTGAAAAGTTTAAATACATAGTTTACATATAAAATAAGATGCGTATAGATATGAACATTCCATGCTAACGTAGTCGCTTTGAAAAACTAGAAAGATAGAAAAAAATTTAAAAGATTTTTACTCCTCTTTTATTTTTCTTCGGCAATTAGGTTTTTCATTGCACACTAATGCTTTCTGCAATCAGACTTCTCATTGCCCAGACTTTCAACTCAATACGTAGTAGGAAAAACTTCTACAAGGTTAGAGACTCCCATAGTCGACGTTAAAGTTATTCATATCTCTACGAAACTAGTTTTTTTTTCTTTCTAAAAAGATAAATTTGTTAAGACTTATTTTAAAGGTTTTAGATTGTTTTCCAATTTTTTAAGTTGTACTAGGATTATTATTTATATTCATAAGTTTCTCTTTTAAAATAAAAAATGAGAAGGAAAAAAAAATAGTTTAAGAGCAAGAGAGAAAATAAAAATTTGTAATCCATAAAATTTGCATTCAAACATGGACTTATTTCTCACGATAAAAATGGACTATGTAAATCTTGTGTGTATTTTTTAATTTAGTTTATGAGAATTGGATTTGAGATGGAGACCTAACAACAAACACTAGCGTAACATATTTAAATGATAGTTGCGACCTCATCGTATCACAACTTTAGTATCAAGTTTAGTTGCTAACAATAAGAAAGAACAACAAGATTTGTTTTTGGGCAATTGATATTGCCTCTTTTTGGTTTTTCTTTTTCTTAAATAGGGAAACAAAATACAATGCAATTGGAGTGGTCACTTGTGACGACTCGCATCAAAACTAGCGGCACGTACGAGCGGTACGTACAAACGGTACGAACGGACGATAAGTAAGGATGATACATACATATGGTACATACGAACGTATGGAAGAGCATATGAACGAACGTACGGACGAGCGATATGAATATACGGACGAGGGCTACAAACTATGAACGGACAGTACGGACTATTGTACGGACGACGATATGAACCATCGTACAGACACGATGGACTAGCGATAACGATTTCAACGTATTGGGTCAAAGTGAGTGAAATGGAAAATTTGGAGGACTAGTCATATGATTCATGTCATGTCAAAAGAGTGATTGGCCGATGGAAGAATGTCGGACCATGATCGGCCAGCAGTAAGTGGCGCGCCGAAAGTGGTTGCTGTGAGGAGCAAGGAAAGGTGGCGGGGTGTGATTGGTTGGCTTGGAGAGCAAGGTATGAAGAGCTTCCAGAAGGGACATGTGGCGACATGGAAAACTTGGTTCTCAAGGCTTTGGACAAGTGTCGGCCGGGAGATGACAAGTGTCGGGCGGACGATGACATTTGTCACCAGACATGCAAGTTTTGTTGCCTATAAATAGAGGCAAGGGGGTGCTCATTTTTGAAAAGAGAATAGAACTTCTAAACAGAGAGTTCTAGAGAAGTGCCACCATTCTACAGCACCGAGAAGTCGTTTGCCAAAGAAAGAGAAGCCGTTTGCCGAGAGGAGAGAAGCCGAGGAAGAGAGGAAGTGCCGAGAAGGAGATTGCCGAGATAACACCCCGTGTACTGTGAGTGATCGTAGCGTGTGTAGTAGCACACGGGGGTAGTTATATTTAATTATTGTGGATTGATTGTTTGCTTTAGTCATTGATTGATTGTGTGGTAGAGTAGAATCGTAGTGGTTTTGTGTGTGGTAGATACATAGTGTTGCATGTTAATGGTGGACCTAGTAGTAGGTCTAGGGTGGATGGACTTAGTGCATAGAGTCGGCTAGTGTGATCTGTAGTAAGACATGCGTTGGAGCGCGGGAGAGAGAAAGTATTGTATCGCTTGGCTTCTACGAGATGTCGTAGGGAGAGTGCGTCAGAGCGCATTTAAAGGCGTATATGTGGTTGGAGCCAATATACTGTCAGAGAGGAGGCGCTCATATGCGGTCTTCCCTTGGCAATGCCTGCGAAGCTAAAAGTTGGGGTAGCGTCTGATGGCTCAAACGTGAATCCCGCTTGTTTAGACTTTGTGTCTACGAGTGGATAGAGAGAGAAAAGTTCATTTATGGCAGGGAGGCGGTGAGTTGTGTGGCCAATGGATTCTTGGTGACGTACTTTGAGTAATGGAGACTCCCTACTTGAGAGATGCGAAGGCATCGGTGGTGTCATGGGTGTCGCTAGTGTATGTGATGAGATGCAAAGGCATTAGTAGTGTAGATTAGTAGAGTAGTAGAGAGATGCGAGGACATTCTCTTCATAATAGCTTTTTATCGTATTATTTTTTAAGTGTTTGTGTGATTGGTTGCCTTGGGTGATGGCTTTTTTGTTTGCTTGTTTGTTTTTGGGGGGGGGGGGCTTTGGGTAGTTTCTTGTGTTTAATGGTAGAGTAGGCTGGGCTCACTGAGTACCAAGAGGATTGCTAGAAGGTGTTTGGATGTTAGGAAAGCTGGTGTAGATTTGCGTTGCAGATTGTAAGTGAGGCCTCCCTGGTAGTAGTGTAGTGATGGAGGTGTATTTTGGTAGTGTAGATGTTTTGGCAGTAGGCCATAGAGCACTCGATAAAGTTGGTTTGTATGATTTCTGATATTAAATATATGTAAGAAAAGTTATTTTGCGTATATGATGGTGTGAGTGTAATGATAAGGCTATGTCTGAGCCGACACAACTTCCATTCTTGGTAAAGGTTTGGCAAGCCTAATATCGAGTCCGAAAAGGACTATACGTAGGATGGTTTGGCTAGGAACGCTGACTTGGTGTTAGAACCTCGACTGAATCATTCAAATTATATATCATCTTGTGATGATCCTAACCATAATAGGTTTAGTTATGGTTCAGGGTCGTTAAAAGTGAATTTGGGTGGTATCAGAGTATGGTTCTGCATGCTGGGCACTCAAACGCTTTTCAAATGTTTTATCGATTAAATATCGATTCGCAATATGAAACATTAGGAAACCAGCCACGTTCAAACTAGGTAGAGGGGAATTAGGTTTAGAGATTTGATTAGAATAAACTAGGATTAGGTGGGGATTAGGACTAACCCTGAATTGTTTTGCATATGTATCGCCAAAGGGTCTAGTTGATGGATATGCAGAGGTAAGTGATATTGATCATGAGGGAGGATGAATCAGAGATTCTTGCGGGGTAACTAGGAACCAGTTGTTGGGCCACTTGAGAGAAACGTTAGAGATGACCAAACTAGGTAGATACTTTCATCTGTGAGAGTATCAGAGATAGATTCAGTCTACAATTTAATCAATGTAATTTTTTGAGGTCCCAAAGACGCAAGAGTACGAGTGGAGTGGAGATGAATCGTGGAGGCCAGAAGTGCAACTGGAATGGCCAGTGAGAAGAAGGGATACGGTAGCATCATCGGAACCGATTGTGGGCCAAGAACCGATGGCCAAGATGATGTGTGAGGTGTTGGATCACCTTATCCATAAAAAGGGGAACGTGGTAAGTGGATCTTCAAGGACAGATTGATCCACGGATCACCTCAAGATTTTCACCATGATAAAGAATTTTCGAAGGAGGAGTGGGAGCATTTAAAGCAGACTCGTGGCTACAGAAGCTAGAGAAGAACTTCAGAGCAACAAGGTGCCCATGACAATTCAAGAAGGATGTCATGGTATACAATCTTATCAATGTTGTCGTTTGCTGGTGGTCAAGTGTGGAGAGACAGTACGGGGAAAGAACACCAAAATGATTGGAGTTCAAGCAAGAATTTGAGAAGTAGTTTCCACCGGAGGAAAGGGACAGACTCAAGAACAAGTTTTTGACTCTAGTGCAAGGCGACAAATCTGTCAGAGAGTACGAGCTTGAGTTTATGCGTCTGAGGAGATTTGTATTCTACGGTCAGGGTAAGGAAGCTGCAATAATTAGGAGGTTTCTACAAGGACTCAGGCCAAGCATCAGGAGTCGACCTCAAACAATAACTTTCTTATCTCTGAACGAGCTAATCAAAAAGGCAGCCAATTTTAAGGAGATCATATATGTGGAAGAAGAGAAGAGGCCATCAGGGCAAGGGAAACAACGATCATCTAGCTCCAAGGGTAAAGGAAAAGCCGAAGGAAGTGGAGTGTCGAAGAAGAAATTCATGGGTGAATGTTTTACGTGTGGGAAATCAAATCATCTCTCTCGTGATTGTTTCTTTAAGAGAAAAAGGGAATCTCTAAACACCAATTTTTACTCGTGTGGAGGAACTGGGCATTATGCTCGCTAGTGTACAATTGCATATCCTAAAACGTCGACAAGACTTGTACTTCTCCCGCAAACTCGTTTTCCTCATACTAGATCAGCTAACGAGCATCCAGCCAAGAAGCAAGCCTCACCCAGGAGAGTTTCACCTTAGATTTAGGAACCCAGAACCTTTGAGGCCCACCAAAGGGTCCCATTACAGGTAAGTATGGGTGTTAACTCCTCTTGGTTTGATTGTGTGTTTTTGCGTGCTTGATTGCTTGGTTAGATTGCTTGCTTGGTTGAGTTGCTTGCGTAGTTTGCATAGTTTTGTCCGGAGTTTTGGATATGTTCAGTGGAACCTTTGTTGTTAAGAAAGTTGATATTCCAGTGAGGACCATTCAAAATCAGACTTTGCGATCGGAGAACCTAGGGTTAAGTGTCCCGATATGTCAAGGAGCGAGTGTATCCGACAAATCTTTTTGTATTATCTTTGGAGAAATACGAGGCAATTCTCGTCATGGACTGGCTATCTGGCTTTAAGGAAAATTTGGACTGGGGAAGAGGCAGAGTAATCCTAGGCGAAGGGGAAGAACCTATAGTAATGTACTATGGCGTTAATTCTAGTACGAGCGCAGCAGTGGCGTCGACAGTAAGAATAGAGAAAAAGTTAGAGCACGGCGGGGAGTACCTAGTCTCACTAACTATGGTAGTGAGACTAGGTACAAAAGAAGAATTAAGATTGAAGAGATTCTAGTCGTCTTGAACTATGAAGAAAGTGTTCAAACTGCTAGGAGAATTACCTCCACCTTAGAGCAATCCATTCACGATCAATTTGGAACTAGGAGCGGTGCTGATAGCAAAGGCACCTTATCATATGGCACCAGCAGAACTGGCAGAGTTCAAGAAGCAACTAGAAGATTTGATGGAGAAGGGATTCATATGGCCAATTTCATCACCATGGGGAGCTTTAGTGTTGTTCATGAAGAAGAAAGATGGAAGTATGAGGTTGTGTATTGATTATCATAGAATTAATAACATCACTATCAAGGACAAGAATCCATTTCCGAGGATCGACAAGCTGTTGGACCAGTTGCGAGGAGCAAGTTAGTTTTCGAAGATCTATTTGGTATCAGGATATCATCATATTCCTATACTAGAGACAGATATATTGGAGACAACATTTTGGACACGTTATGGGCAGTATGAATTTGTGGTCATGCCATTTGGACTTAGAAACATACCAGCGACATTCAAGTGACTGATGAACGTAGTATTCACGACTATTTGGATAAGTTTGTCATCATCTTCATCGATGACATATTGGTATATTCGCGGAGTGAAGAAGAGCAACGATACCACTTATCGAGAGTGTTGTCAAGACTAAAGAACGAGAAGTTGTTCGCGAAGTTGAGCAAATGCATTTTTCTGGAAGAGAGAAATAGGATTTGTCGACATCGCATTTCAGAGAAAGGAGTTTCAACAAATCATGAGAAGATTGCAGCGATTCAAGAATGGCCACTTCCTACGATAATATCAGAAGTTAGAAGTTTCCTATGACTGGCGGGATATTATCGGAAGTTCGTGCAAGGCTTTTTAGGAATAGCAAAGTCGTTGACAAAGCTAACCGGCAAGGGAGTATCATTTGTGTGGAGTGAGGAAGCTGAAAAAGCATTCGTGAAGTTGAAGAAAGCACTAACATCAGCACCAATGTTAACCATACCGAAGCCAGGAGAACCGTACACCGTGTACGCAAATGCATCGAGAGTAAGACTAGGCTGTGTCTTGATGCGAATAACATGAAGAAAATGATCCTATCCACGACTCGGAATGGCAGCAGTAGTATTTGCGTTAAGGATTTGGAGATCATACCTATACGTCGAAAGTGTAGAAGTGTTCACCGACCACAAGATCCTGAAGTACATGTTCAAGCGGATCTCAACCTAAGGAAAATGAGATGGATGGAGTTCATCGCATATTACGATTTGAAGATTCAGTACCATCCGACCGAGGTGAACGTTGTACGAGATGCATTGAGTCGGAAGAAGGTGAACGTAGCAGCAAGACGAGATATGTAGTCATTGGATGAAGCATTCAAGAACATTAGTCTAGCAACATTGGAGGGAGAACCCAGTGAAACATTGGGAATTCAAGCTGTGAATTAAGCTAGTTTACTTTAGCAAATCAAAGAAGAACATATCAAAGACGACAAATTAAAGAAAATCGTGGAAGAACTAATTGAGGGAAGTAAGACGAGCGGTTACCATGTAGCTAATGATGGAAACCTATTACTTAACGGAAGAATCATTGTACCAAGAGAAGGAGGCTTACGTGAAGATATCTTGAAAACTGCACACAAGTCAATACTGAGCATCCATCAGGGAAGCAACAAGATGTACATAGACATCAGAGAGTACTATCACTGGCCTAGAATGAAGAGAGTGGTGAAGTGGGTGTCTCAATGTTAGATGTCTGAAATCGTGAAGGCGGAGAATCGACATCCGACAAATTTATTAAGAAGCTTGCCCATACCAAAGTGGAAGTGGGAGTCAATATCTATGGACTTCATAACTGGCTTACCAACGTCATCAGGGAGGATGAACGATTCATTTGGATTATCATGGATCAGCTAACTAAAGTGGCATATCTAATACCCGTGAGAACGAAGACAACTCGAGCTATTTGGCGAACAAGTATGTGAAGGAGATAGTTAAGCTGCTTTTTGTACTAGCGAATATCGTGTCTGATCGAGACCCGAAGTTGAGAGAATACATTTGGAGAGAGCTTCAGAAGCATTAGGAACACAGCTACATATGAGTATCGCGTTCCACCCTGAAATAGACAGACATACAGAGAGAACCATCTGAACAGTTGAAGATATGTTGAGAATGTGTGCCCTAGAGTGGTCTGCAGCATGGGAAGACCATTTACCGTACGTGGAGTTTGCGTACAACAACAACTATCACACGAGTATAAAAATGTGTCTGTACGAAGCATTATACGGAAGGTTGTGTCACACACAATTGTGATGGACATAAATTGGCGAGAAAGGAGAGCTCGGACCACGAGAAGTTGAGGAAACAACGGAGAAGATCAAGTTCATCAGGGAATGTATGAAAATGGCAACGAAGAAGAAGTATGCCGATCAACAGCGAAGAGAAGTAGTCTTCAATATTGGGAATTGGATGTATTTAAAAATCATTATGAAGAGAGGAAAAGATTGGCTTGGAGGAATGGGGAAGTTAGGTGTAAGGTACATCTGACCTTATCGCATATGCTCCAGAGTTGGAGAAGTGGCGTATCGTTTAGAACTTCCAAGAGACATGGGAGCCCTACATCATGTATTTCACGTACCTATGCTATAAAAGCATATCCGCGACCCCAACGAGATAGAACTAGAGAGGATAGAGGAGCTATGGAAAAACATGATGTATCTAGAAGGGCCGTTACGCATTAGAATACGGAGTATCAAGAAGCTGAGTCAGAGAAGGATTCCACAAGTGCAAGTGTTTTGGGGAAGACATCACCAAGTCGTAGTCGCTTGGGAAGACAAGGAGAAATTCCGCGAAGAGTACCCAGAAATGTTTGAAGACGAAGAAGAAACCATGGAGATAGAAGAAGTTGAGGAAATAAATGAAGAAGAATAAGTGTTGTGTTGAGGACACATATATATATGAAAGAATGTTTGAGTTTAAAATTAGGAGTCTTACACTGGCAC
This sequence comes from Crucihimalaya himalaica, assembly GCA_004349715.1. Taxonomy (NCBI): domain Eukaryota; kingdom Viridiplantae; phylum Streptophyta; class Magnoliopsida; order Brassicales; family Brassicaceae; genus Crucihimalaya; species Crucihimalaya himalaica. The sequence continues at coordinate 89,822 of SMJT01000197.1, forward strand.
GGAGGAGATAAAGGATACGACGTGCTTAGCTCTGGAACAAGAGCCTTTGATCTCAAAAAGAGGGGACGAAACGAATAGAAGAAGGAGACAGAATCGAGACCGTGAGACCTTAGAGAATTCGGGGACGAATTTTAATAGGGGTAGAATGTGACGATCCGTATCAAAACTAGCGGCACATATGAGAGGTACGTACAAGCGGTACAAACGAACGGTACGTAAGGATGATACATACAGATGGTACATATGACCGTATGGAAGAGCATACTAACGAACGTACGGACGAGCGATATAAACGTACGAACGGACAGCACACACTAACATACGGACGACGATAAAGATTTCGAAGTATAAGGGTCGAAGTGAGTGAAATGGAAAATTTGGAGGACTAGTCATGTAATTTATGTCATGTCAAAAGAGTGATTGGCCACTGGAAGAATGTCGAATCGTGATTGACCGGTGGATAAGTGGCACACCGGGATTGGTTGCCGTGAGGAGCAAGACAAGGTGACAGTCTGTAATTGGTTGGCTTGGAGAGAAAGGCATGGAGAGATTCTAGAAGGGATATGTGGCGACATGGAAAACTTGGTGCCTAAGGCTTTGGATAAGTGTCGGCCGGCGATGACAAGTGTTGGCGAGGAGATGACATGTGTCAGGCATATGATGACACTTGTCACAGTACATGCAAGTTTTGTTGCCTATAGATAGAAGCAAGGGGCGCTCATTTTTGAAAAGAGAGGAGAACTTCTAAAGAGAGAGTTCTAAAAAAGTGCCACCATTCTGTCGCAATGAGAAGCCGTTTGCCGAAAAAAGAGAAGTTGTTTGCTGAGAGGAGAGAAGCCGTGGCAAAGGAGGAGAGGAAGTGTCGTGAAGGAGATTGTTGAGATGGCACGCCGTGTACTATGAGTGACCATAGCGTGTGTAGTAGCACATGGGGGTAGTTAGATTTAAATATCGTGGATTGATTGTTTCCTTTAGTTATTGATTGATTGTGTGGTAGAGTATAATCGTAGTTGTTTTGTGTGTGGTAGATGAATAGTGTTGCATGTTAATGGTAGACCTAGTAGTACATCTAGGGTGGATGCACTTAGTGCAAGACATTCTTTAGAGCACGGGAGAGAGAAAGAGTTGTAGCGCTTGGTCTCTACGAGATATCGTAGGGAGAGTTTGTCAGAGCGCATTTAAAGGCGTATATGTGGTTGGAGCCAATATATTGTCAGAGATGAGGCGCTCATATGTGGTCTTCGCCTAGCAATTCTTGCGTAGCTAATGGTTGGGTAGTGCCCGATGGCTTAAATGTGAATTCTGCTTGTTTAGACTTTGTGTCTACGAGTGGATAGAGAGAGAGAGAGGGAGATGTTCATTCAGGACAAGGAGGCGGTCAGTTGCGCGGCCAGATGATCCTTGGTGACATAATGTGAGTAACGAAGACTCCCTACTTAAGATATGTATGTGAGGCCTCCCTGATAGTAATGTAGTGATGGAAGTGTATTTTGGTGGTGTATATGTTTTGGAAGTAGGCCACAGAGCGCTCGATAAAATTGGTTTGTATGAACTCTGATTTTAAGTAAATGTAATAATAGTTATTTTGCATATATTATGGTGTGAGTGTAATGATAAAGCTTTGTCCGAGCCGACACAACTTTCGTTCTTGGTAAAGGGTTGGCAAGCCTAATATTGTGTCCGGATAGGGTTATGCGGAGGATGGTTTGGCAAGGAACGTTGACTTGGTGTTAAACCCTCGGCCGAATCATTCGAAGTATATGTCAACTTGTGATGATGCTAGCCATAATAGGTTTAGTTATGGTTCTGGGTCATTACATCACCCCTCCACAATTCAGGGAAACATGGAAGAGTAAAAGAAGTGGTTCCTAACAAGTTGGAAAACCACTCCACTTATTTTCAGAAATCGTAAACTAATACTATGAAGAGACTTGGTCTCTTTTCAATCCAAATACCTCTTATTGGGCTTGTGAACTCTTGTGCACTGTCTTATAGAATTCATTTGTTACAACTCATCACTGAACAAATATCATGCAGACATAGGAACCCGGCTTCGCAAGCCCATTAGCTTCTTCATCCTCTGCACTGTTGCATTCATCAATACTCACGCCGTAATTAACAACCTTCTCCTCAAGGTTTAGACTTGGAAAACTTCTTTGTATTTGCAAAACCTCCTCCCAAGCAGTCGCGTCTTCAGTCAATCCTTTCCATTGAATGAGAGCTTCAGTAGTGTGCGCCTGGCCTTGTGTTGTAATTCGTTGGTACAGGATACGTTTTTGTGTGAGCTTCAAAAAGCCATTATTGCGGAGTGGAGGAGGTGTTCCAGCTGAAGGAGTCTCCATTCCAAGTCGCTGCTTAAGTATAGAAAAATAAAATACCAGGTGAATGCGTGACCCTTCTTGTAATTTAAAACAGTATGTCATTGGTCCAATTTTGTCTTGGATCTGGAACAGTCCGTAATAGCATTTTGAGAGCTTATGTGATATTCACTTTAAAACCGAATGTTGACGAGATGGTTGTTATCGCAGATAAACCCATTTGCCGACTTGAAAGTGAAGCTCACGTCATTTACCATATGCCACCTGTTTCATTTTGTTGATCGACTTCTCCAAATATGCTTTTAAATCTCGGATGACCTCATTGTGAGACACCATCTTCTCCGCCAACTCATCGACAATGGTGAAACCAACTTAGTATGCTGGAAAAGGTGGTGGCAGCCGATAATAGAGAGCTTGAAAAAGTGTCATTCCTGTGAAGATGTGGTATGTGGTGTTATACCAATACTCTGCCCATGGAAGAAGAGAGCTCCATTGGCGAGGTTGATTATGTGTGATGCAACGTAGGAATTATTTTATGTACAGGTTCACCACCTTTGTTGCTCGTCAATTTGCGGGGTATAAGCGGTGGGCATCCTTAGTTTTTTGTCAGGCAAGCGCCAGATTCCCGCCATAGTTTTCTGAAAAAAGGGGATCACGGTCGTTAACAATAGAACTAGAAATACTGTAGAGTTTGACTATTTGGGTGACGAACCTCACTGCCACAGTGGCAGTAGTATACGATTGTGCCAAGGGTATAAGATGTGCTGATTCGCTGATGCAGTCCACGATGACCATGATTGAAGTGTGGTCGTCGGATCGAGGCAAACCATTTATGAATTCCATCAAGATATCTTCCCAACCATGGTCAGGTATAGAAAGTGGTTGCACGAGTGCTGCTGAAGAGAAAGTGGTTGCTTTGGTGCGTTGACATGTATCAAAAGCCGCCATATAATCTTAAACCGGCCGAGGCATCTTCGGCCAAAAGAATTGTTGTGCCAAGCGTTTGAGGGTGCGTAAGGTGCTGTAGCAACCTCCAACATGTGTATCATGGTATTCATGTAGCAACGCTAGAATAAAAGGGGTGTGAGGAGGAATTAACACTATGTTATTGTAGTAAACAAGACCATTCATCCAAGCAAAGAGTCTTCTCGAAGATTGATCTGTCATCTTGCCACATTTGATAAAGATTTGGTCTGTGTCAGCCGCTTCCCGGAGATCATTCAAGAGGCTGGAGGTTTGAACAAAGGCGGCATCCAAGCTGCAGCTGTCAATCTTCCGTGAAAGTGCCTTAGCCACGATGTTTGCTGAACTCGGCTTGTATGTAATTTTGTAGTCATAACCCGCCAAGTTGCTTACTCATTTCTGTTGTTCAAGGAGAAAGCATAAACTCTTCTAGTATGTTTGAATGATGAAAAGGCGCCCCTTGATACATGGTCTCCATGGGCTGATTACAACTACTATGGTCAGCATCTCATGAGCATATGTAGACTAGTTCTGTTTGGCAGTATTAAGTGAAAAACTCATGAAAGCAATGGGCTTACTGTGTTGTGAAAGAATCGCTTCAATGCCTTTCCCAGAGGCGTCAGTTTGAATAATAAATGGCTTTTCAAAGTCTAGTAAGCCCAACGTTGGTGTTGTGGTCATTGTCGTTTTCAGCTTGGTGAATGTGGAGGCATCTTTATCATCCCAAGAAAATATGCCTTTCTTCAAAAGGTTCGTCAATGGTCGTAGAATGATGCCATATTCCTTAATGAACTTTCTGTAGTATCCGGTAAAGCCGTGGAAACTCTGCAGTTTCGTAATTTTTGTTCGTGCATGCAAATCGATCATAACTTGAATTTTGGCCTAGTGCTCTTTAATCCTATCGCCATATATAATATGTCCCAAAAACTCCAATTTCATTCTCCCGAATTCGCACTTCTTGAGTTTCACAAACAAGTAATGTTGTTATAATAGCCAATGACGATATGTACATGTTGCAAGTGGTATGTCCAAGTGCGGCTATAAATAAGTATATCGTCCAAAAACACAAGGAAGAACTTTCAGAGATGGGTGCGGAAGGCAGAATTCATAAAAGATTGGAAGGTTAAAGGGGCATTGCAAAGACCGAACGCTGTTACTAAGTATTCGTAATGGCAGTTGTGAGTTCAAAATGCTATATTTGGAATGTCAGGCGTGTATAAACGAACCTAATGATAGCCTGCCATTAGGTCGAGTTTGGTGAACACCATCGCGGCATGGAGTTCATTGAACATGTCTTCTGTGGTTATTACTAAGAAGCGATCCTTAATCGTGACGACATTTAGAGCTCTGTAGTCAGTGCAAAATCGCCATGAGCCATCGTTTTTTTAACCAGTGGGACCGGAGAGGAGAATGGGATGGTACTAGGCTGAATCAAATCGGATTTCAGCATCTCATCGACTTGCTTCTTGATTTCTTCTTTATGGAAGTAAGCATATTGATAAGGCCAAAACCTGACAGGATCAGACCTTTTTTTTAGCACGATGTGGTGTGTAATATGTCTCGCCGGCGGTAACGTTGTGGGTGGTTGAAAAAACGACGTCGAACTCGTGGAGGAGACATTGCATATCTTATGGCACAGATGGGCTTATATCTTGTTCGGTGTTTATGTTAAGGGCCAACAAAGTCGAGCCGAAGCGAGATTCTTTAGCAACATAAGTCCATTGCGCTTGTTGAATTTGTGGCCTAGGTATTCCATGAAGAGTTTGTGATTTACCGGCCCATGTGAATTCCATATTGTGGGCTTTTCAATCACACAATGTAGGCCCAAGTTTTTCTAGCCAGTTAATGCCTAAGAAATTGTCGAGAACGGTCAAAGGCAAAGCATATAAATTGACAAAACGGTTACCTCGCCCAATTTCATGGTTAGTTTCCGGTAGGTCGAAGCATTGCATTGAAGTGGATGTTCGTCGATGAATTTGACAATGAACGGCTTTGTGGTAGTTGATTTTAGGTTCAGCTTGTTTGCCGCTCATTCATTGATGAATTTGTGTGTTGAGCTACTTTCGATTAGTGCCACCAACTATTTTTTTACTGATCATAGTCTAAACTCAGATTGTTGTCGAAGAATCCCAACTTGTGAAGGCGTGTAACGTAATCCCAGATTCAACAACTTCATGAAATCTTCCTTCTCTTTATCGTTTTTAGCGTCTTCTCCGAGCATGAATAATAGCTGAGATGTCTTGCATTTGTTACCGGATTGTAGCGTTTATCGTAGTTAACACACAAGCCAGGGCTCTAAACTAAGCTTTTTTGGTGCTTGCGTGAGTGCTTCTCGGGAAATTGAGGTTCTTTGTTGTGGACTTGGGGTCAGGTGTAACATCTTGGTTTAAGGAATATGGTGGTGCATGCGGAGAGATTTAAAAGAATTGATTTTACCACCTATGTCACCAAAGTCCACTTATCTTTTTGGGCAAACATCCCGAGAGAACTCCACAGTTAAGTGTGTTTAAACTCGAGCAATTTCAGGATGGTTGACCTACCGGGAAATGATTTCTGGTACCGTGTGAGTGAGAACGAACACGGAGAACGATCAAGTGGTGATTTGTAGGGTCACTAAACAAGTCATTAAGGCCTCCCGAACGTAGCAGATCGATCGTCAAAAGATGATGGTCCCAATGGATGGAGAGCGGACGTAGGGCCCATTAAAGATGGGAGTCAGGGCGTTACATCAAGCTCCGCAAATTCGTAGAAGAAGAAATGGGCATTGGCAGATAGTTGCAAGGGGTAAAGGTCCTCTTCTGTGCTTGGAAGTTTTCATCGCTTAATTGTGGCAGATTAAAAACCCCATGCAATGTTGTTGGTGAAAAAATTATGATTTAGGCAACAATGGTTTTGTTTAGTCTGCCACGAAAACTGCATACGAGAGCTTTCTCTGACCAATTGCTGACTTTATTTTTTAACTACTAAAATTCACGTTAATATTTCCTTAAGGAACCATTTGTTGAATCTTGGTGAGCGCATTATGGAAATGTAGACCTTGTGTCGGCCTAAAACGTTTCCATAGCTCGATCTCGAATATCTCCCATGGTGTGTTGTGGGCATTTGTGTTAAGACGCTTGGATTACGCCTACCAGCAATCGTTTGCCTCCACGGTGAGATAACTTAAGGCGAGAATAACTTGTTGATTTATGGGTATAACCTGATAAGCAAAGTATTGTTTGGCTTTGCCTATCTACTCCATCCGGTCACCGCCATTGAAACGAGAAGCTCCAATTCAGCGTGCATATGAGGGCTGGTGTATTGGTTTTTTGGCATTGATGGTCTCCTTGGGCAGCTACAGCTCCATCTAGGTTGTGGTTCAACATCGCCATCAAGTGTATAATGCATCTCTGTTCTCTTCTGCTACATGTCTGTTGTCTTCCACCTTACGATGTAAATAGTTCTCCACGGTCTAAAATTTTTCTGACATCTCACATGTGAGTTTTTGGATTTCATCATGCATTGCACCCATGTTGGTTTCCATATCCTCCAGTCTCTCCTTTGTCGTAGCCATTGTCGTAGCCATTGTCTCTTCAGACGACACGACCACAACCCCTTGTTTTTGTGTTTTTTCTCTTAGATGGAATGATTGCAGATTAGTGATAAAAAAAAAGATTGTGGTGAATGTAACCAATATCTGGATACCATTTGATAGATGCGACCTCATCGTATCATAACTTTAGTATCGAGTTTAGTTGTTAACAATAAGAAAGAACAATAAGACTTGTTTTTGGGCAATTGATATTGTCTTTTTGGCATTTTTATTAGGAAACATATTACAATGTAACTAGAGTGATCACCACTTCTATAATTCAGGGAAACATGGAAAAATGAAAGAAGTGATTCCTAACAAGTTGGAAAATCACTCCACTTATTTGCATGAATTGTAAACTGAAAACTGAAACTATGAAGAGACTTGGTCTCTCTTCTATCCAAATACATCCTATTCGGATTTCAAACTCTCTTCTCGAACTCATTTGTTGCATCCCATCACAAAGCCCATTAGCTTCTTCTTTATCCTCTGCATTGTTGATTCATCATTAAGTTGCCGATTATGAAATGATGAGAGGCAAAAATGGTTAGGTGCACAATATTGAAAAGTATCATGGTACACAAAATATATTCAGTTTAAATATGATGGAATGATGAATCGACAATTGACAATAGAAATAATCTTAAGTAAAAGCTCATCGTTGTGTGAATTACAATGCATATACGTGTGTCAATGTTAAATTTGACGAAAACCAAAACGATTCAAGATTTGATACAAGGATTTAACAGAGGTTCAAAACCAAATGAAATAAGGAATGTTTTACACATGAATATAAGATTGTTTTAAGTCATGTTAGAACCTAAAACAAATACACTTCTCGTAATTTTTAAATATTTTCGAGAAACAATTGTTTAAATATATAACTTTTTTTTAAAGAGATCCCTTTAAAAATGAGACACAAGGCTAATGTAATCATCAAACTCCTTTCAGAGCTGGTCCTTACAATCATAATGTAAGGTTGTATGAGAGGTTATGTTCATATGCCAAGATAATGCATTGACAATAGAGGCCCTTAATTAGCATTACGCCAATTGATGAGCAAAACTTAATTGTCACCTTTTCCCCTCTCATTTTCGAATTTAACATTTTTTTCTCTGACCTAATTGTTATACTTCATTTGTTGTTTCTTTTTGACAATAATCTTGTTGTTTACTCTCAACCTCAAAGACAACACTGAATCATCATTAATCGACATGTATGCCTTTCTTTCCAAGTGTATGTCGGTTTTTACCTCATGTATTTGAAACATTTATCGAGTTGGATAATAATCCTTTTGAGTCCTTATTTTCTCTTTTAATCTTGACTCTTTGAAGTTTTTTAGGTGGTAAGGTTTGCTGGAACGGATAATGTATTGAGTCTCGATTTGAAAAATATTTCATATGGGTAAAACGGAGCGTTTTGGTGAGGGCACGACTGGTAGGGTGAATAGGGTTCTCATCTTGTCGGCTGCAAGGTACCAACTAAGAGCGGCCATCGGCCGTTTATCATCATGTCCGACATGGCAGGAGAGATCTCTGGACATGAACAATGAAAATCTCAGGGCAGTCCAGTGAAGACGTCATATGCAACTGCTGTTGGTAAACCAAACCTGTCAAAATTTGCGTTTCAAACTTTGGTGGTAGATGGGAAGACATTTGTTCCAATGCCAGAAGAGGTTTTTGCAGATTTGAAGCCATTATTGGAGGATTTCTTGATTGGTAGGTTCGCTTCAACAGCCCCTCATTTAACAAAAATATATGTGATCGTTAACAAAATTTGGAATTCGGGAGATAAAACAGATAGATGTTTTCAGCATCATTGCAACTACTGCCAAATTTGGGATTAAGAACGCGGCTGCGAGACTACTTTCGTAGGGGGATGTGGAATATATGTGATATTCCCATGGTTGTTGCAATATGGACTCCAATAGCCAAAGATGCGCAACCGGATATAAAATCAATTTCTATGTGGATCAGAATCAAAATGTTCCACATTCTATGTTCTCTTGGAAATGACTGAGCCTTCTAGCAAGTGCTGTGAGGACTCCTCTTCGACTACATCAAGAAACTGAATTGATTACAAGTTTTGAAGAGGCAAAAATTTTTGTGGATGTTGAGTTATCGAAGGAGAGGGAGAGGTTTATGTTACGTTTGAATATCCATGGTTACCTTAAAAAGGGTGGGAAATGGGGTCATTCGAAAGAGGAGTGTTTGACTAAAGCTGGAATTTTGTCAAGGGCTGAGACTAGTCATGATTTCTCTATGGTGAACACGACTGTAAGCATCACTATGGAGAAACAAAATGTACATTTTCTACCCATGGATAAGCTGATGGAATAGCATTTGATGGAGAAGGCCAGTATGTTAGATGTTTCAAATACAGAAAATTGGACCTTTAAGTTGTAGTTGCAATAGAGGATAATGGCGAAAGAGAAGTGGGGGAGTTACTCGAGCTGTAAAGCATAAATGAGGATGCAATAGAAGGATATGGTCAACAATATCATCTCCAAATGGAAAGAAGTCTGCAAATACTTCAAAAAATCTTGTTTATGGCCAAATTTACATTGCTTCACCCTCACGCTATGAAATTCTTTGGAATCATAATGAGGAAGATAAAAATGAGGTAACAAAGGACTCAATCATGGACGGGTGAGAGGAGAATTTTGGAAAATAGTAGGTCTGAAAAAGGGGAAGGAGGAAAAGATAAGAGTGCCTCTTCCGCGATCATCAAAAAGTTCACACAAGTTCCTATCTGAAAAATAAAAAGACTTAGGTCAGAGCATTATCATTAAAAGGAATCTTTGTGGTAAGAACTAATGGTGGGGTTCTTCTAGAACATAAGGGGCTTTAATCAAAATAAGAAGCATACAATGGTTAAGAAATGGATTAGAAACAATTATTTGCAATTTGGATGCATTTTGGAAACAAGAGTGACTAAAAACAGAGCTGCAGGAATCGTTGATGAGGTTTTTAAGGACTGTTCTTGGGTTGCAAATTAGGATTTTAATAACTTGGGCAGAATATGGGTTGTATGGAGTTAAGCGGTTTGTGTTGATAGTTTATTTCGTAGTGGACAAATGATTACATGCTTGGTGCCATTAATGGAGAACAATAAAGAGTTTATTTGCTCTTTGATTTATGCATCGAACTCTCCTGAGGAGAGGAAAGATTTATTGCATGACATAAAAAACCTATGTGATTCTCCATCTTTCTGTGGACAGCCTTGGATCTTAGTTGGCGATTACAATGAGACGCTAGTTGTGGATGAACACTGAAACTCGGATGTTACTTCTATAGTTACTCCAATGAGAGATTTTGAGGACCTAGTAAGACACTGCTCTTTATCAGACACCAGTGCTACAAGACCAAAATTCGTTTGGTGTAATAAAAGGGAAGCAAGGGTAATATGTAAGAAGCTTGATAGAGCTCTAGTCAATGATGCTTGGTTACGTGTTTTTCCACAAGCGTTCAATGTTTTTGAAGCAGGAGGATGCTCCGCATTTATGAGGTCGGTTTTTACTAAGCTCATCTATACAAAAAACGAAGGGATCCTTTAAATTTTCAAATGTTCTGGTAGCATTTCCTAAATTTCATCCTTATGTTACTACTCACTAGGAGTCAACAGATGTTTTGTTTCACTCCACATCTGCTCTACATAGGTTCTCCAAAAATTTAAAGGTTCTTAAACCAAGTCTAAGAGGGCTTAGCCGTGAGAACCTATATGATCAGTCCTAACTATCCGCGGAAGCATATGATGATTTGTGTGTTTAACAAGCAGCTTTGTTGAGATCTCCAAGTGCGGAAGATGTACGTGAAAAGGTACTTGCTAGTGAGAGATGGGAACATGTAGGGAGTTTGGAAGAAGCTTTACTTCGACAAAAATCCAAACTCCATTGGCTTAAAGTGGGGTATATGAATAACAAATTCTTAAATAACGGGATTAAGGAGCGCTTCATTAGAAACTCAATCAAGGAGGTCATTTCTCATGAGGGAATACGATGCAATTCCCCATCCAGTATCAAAGCGGAAGTAGTGAGGTATTTTTTTGATTTCATAACGAATGAACCTATCGATTATCAAGGAGAGACGGTGGAGTTCTTACAGGATTTAATACAATACCGATGCACATACTAGGAAACAACTTCTCTTATTTCAGTAGTGTCGGCTGAAGAAATAAAAAGCACATTCTTTTCAATGCCAAAAATAAATCTCCTGGTCCGGATGGGTTTACGGTATAATTTTTTTAATCGGTGTGGTCCATAGTAGGCAAGGATTTTATAGAGGCAATTCAATCTTTCTTTGCTTATGGCTTCTTCCCCAAAGGCATCAATACAAAATAATCTTATACCGAAGACAAGCGAAGCCTCGAGTATGAAAGACTATCGGCAAATTTTGTGTTGTAATGTTCTTTACAAAGTAATCTCTAAGATACTTGCTAATCGTCTAGAAGGTATACTCTCTGAGATTATTATGCCTACCCAAAACGTTCTACTTGCTTCTGAGCTAGTCAAAGACTACCATAAAGAGGAAATCATGTCTCGTTGTGCTATGACGATCGACACATCAAAAGCCTTTGACTCGATTCAATGGGGTTTCTTGCTAAACGTATTAACCTCGCTTAATCTTCCGGAAAATGTTATTCATTGGATCAAATTGTGTGTTACAAATGTATCTTTTGAAGTCAACGGGGAACTAGCGGGTTTTTTCCGAAGTAAGAGAGGTTTATGATAGGGTTGCAAACTCTCTCCGTATCCTTTCATAATATGCATGAACGTTTTATCCATTGATTGATAAAGCTACTAATGAAGGACTGTGGGCTATCACCCAAAATGTAAGCTTTTGGAGCTTACTCATCTTTGCTTTGCAGACGATATTATGGTGTTTTCTGAGGGGCATATCCAATCAATACAGAGGATTTTGGAAGTTTTTGAGCAGATTGTAAAGATGACGGGTCTTAAAATTAGTCCAGAGAAGTCAACATTTTTATGGCTAGTGTATCTTCTATAGCACAGGTTGAAATATCCACTCGGTTCAACCTCAGTTTTGGCCCTCTTCCGGGGAGGTATTTGGGGCTCTCTTTGTTGACAAAGCGTATGACAAGTACAAAAATTAAACCTTTAATAAAGAAGATTAAAACTAGAATTAGCTCGTGGCAAAGCAGATTTCTTTCATTTGCAGGAAGACTTCAGCGTCTAACATCTGTTATTGCTAGCCTCACTAACTTTTGGTTATTATCTTTTCGATTACCAAGCTCCTACATTAAAGAGATAGAAAAGCTTTGCTCGGATTTTCTCTGGTATGGGCCAGCTTTAAACTCTAAGAAGGAAAACGTCGCATGGTTTGATATCTATAAACCAAAAGAGGATGGAGGTTTGGGAGTTAAATCTATAACTGACATCAATAAGGTGTGTTGCCTTAAGCTTATATGGCGAATTTTCTTAGGTAAAAATTCACTGTGGGTTCAATGGGTGTAGCAACAATGTATCTGTACAGGCTCATATTGGTATGTAAAGGATAACTCAATTCTTGGTTCTTAGATGTAGAAAAAATTGTTAGAGTTCATATCACAGGCAAAGAATTTTCACACAGTGGAGATTTGGAGTGGTACCTCAACGTTATTTTGGTTTGATGATTGGTGTTCACTAGGGAGATTGTATGATAAGCTTGATGCTCCTGAACCTGCTGCTTTGGGGATTAAGTTCACAGCTATTGTGCAGAAGCCATTAACACACGTCGGAGAAGACGCCATCGCTCAATCATGTTGAAACAAATAGATGAGGAATTGTCGAAACTTGGTCCTCGTGTAAATCATCAAGAAAGGGATATAGGATTACGGCAGGTCAAGGAGGTACTTTCCGTGCTCAGTTCTCAAGTATGGAGACGTGGGGACAACTCCAAACTTGCAAGCCGAAGTAGGAATGGTGTAAGGGAGTTTGGTTTTCAAATTCGACTCCCAAATTCTCGTTCATTATATGGCTAATGATAAAGAATCGTCATTCAACTGGGGATCGAATGTGCAACTGGAATTCTAGACTCAATTATGAATGTGTGTTTTGCAGTATACCTATGAAGATAAGAAACCACTTGTTCTTTACTTGTTCTTACTTTGCCTAGGTCTGGGAAGCTCTTGCTCGAGGTCTTCTTCAACAACGGCATACTACGGTCTTCAATGATATTCTAATAGTTATCTCTACACCTTCATATTCCCGCATATTTCATTTTTGGTTGCGATATGTATTCCAAGCTACAGTTTACTTGATATGGATGGAACGTGATCGGCGACGACATAGTGAACAGCCATCTCCTCTCGAGATTATCACTAAAGCCATAGATAAGATGGTATGCGCTAGGATATCTTCCATTCAAGAGCAAGATTTTCGGAAACTTATTGATGGTCTTCGCGTTTGGTTCGGGTCAAGCAGAACATAAAAAAAAAATTCTTCTTTTCCTGCTTCTATTTTTTAATCTAAACCTATCATAAAAAGGTGCATTCATTGTACATAAGAGTTTTTGTGTTGAATAACTTTTACATTCATACAAAAAAAAAGGTTCGATGGAACCTATTTCTCTTAATCAATGAACAACCGTAAAACATAATGTTTTGTTTTTTTTTCAACATTGCGATTTTCTAAAGTTTTGGTTAATGATGAGGGTAAATATTTAGTCTTAGTTTAGGTGAATCTCTTAGTGTCATGTTAGGCAGATGTATTAGCGTTATTAGTTATGTTGAGAAGTTGAGAAGTAAAAGATTGCAAGAAGAGACAACACAATTTGTTAACCAAGTTCACAGCCTCTAACCGCTATGTCTCGGCAGATAATTCTTGCTCCCAAAATTTTTTATACTTCACTCTAAGAAAGAAATTACACACACTACTTAAGTTGTGATGTTGTCTTTATTTACAGCTCACGCTCAAGGATTCAAGACATCAACAAAAAATATACTTTCTAGAAGTAACACTCTTTTCTCACTCTCTAGAACTCTTTGTTGATATGTCTTCCCAATTTCTTCCATCTCCTCAATATCCCCAACGTAATGTATATAAAACTGTTGCATCAAGGCTTCAAGAGTTTTTTTATTTTTTCTGCCCAAATTCGTGAGGTCCAGTTAAGGCCCGTTTGTGTGATTTTGCCAAACCAACAACACAGTAGAAGGTGATTGGTGAAAACCTTTTAAGCTTTAACTTTTTTAAAAAGTTTAAAAAGTTTGATTTTTATCAATCATAATTTAATATTTAATAGTTTTAAAAATTTACTAACTTTTTTGATATTCCATTTTGTTCTATTTATTTTTGTTAATGGTTTAACATTTTTTAAAGCCAATATTTTGTTTTAAAAATCACATTCCCTCAAACTTTTGTTCCACTTTTTTTTTTTCTACAGCCGAGAAGTAACGTTATAAGGGTATCTGTAGAAAGACATGCCAAATTAAAGAAGAACTATTGAATACTATTCAAGAAAGCAGACAACAAAGGAAGTGGAGCCAATGCAGTTACACATGTAATTATGGATGCTCTGATAATGTATTGATGATTCAAATTGTTTTGCACAAACTCGTGATTTCTCTAAATTGATGTAAATGATAAATTTAACTAAAATTATGACTCGAATTTTCGCATAAACTCGTTTATAATTTAATGAAATCTGTAAAGGTGTATTTTAAATATTTTGTCAAATTTAAATGAAAAATCTGCATACAAATATTACATCTTTATGCATCCAAAAAATGATGTTTTAGATGCAAGTAAAACTGCATCCAAATATATATAGCATTCATAAAAAGGTACTATATTGGACAAAACGAACAACATAATCTAGTACATTTGCATTTATATGTTGCATCCGTAACGCGGAAACAAATTAAACGGGGCGTATGTATGTAACTGATGTGAGGCTAAAACAAAAATACGTTGAATTATCCTTCTCTAGAGTTGGCATCAATAAAGTTAGAATCTATAGGTTAGTATCATGTATTATGACTTGGTGGATGGCTCTTTTGACCTCAGCAATGCTTGCTTTCTTCCCTCTCACTTTCGCCCTTATCTCCGCCTCGAAATCACAGTCGTTCACCGTGGTATGAACCGTGGTAGTCTCTATACCAAGCTCCTTAAGAACCCGAAGAATGTCGAGCAACAAACCATCTCGGTACTCGCATCTCATCTCTAACAAAACATCGCTCTCTATGATGGAAACCTCCACCTCCTCCGATGTTTTTCCCTTACAAGTACGTGTCCGCTTATGTTGTTGCTTATGATAAGTAGTCTCAAGCTCATGGACCCTCTTTCGAAGATGATTTACGTACTCGATAGTGTCTCCAAGGATTGATACTTTATCCATCTTGGTCACAAATGGAACCATTGATCTCAACGTTATGAATTTCTCATTAAGTTTCTCCCTCCTGCGTCGCTCTGCCACCACGTGGTTCAGCTCTTCCCGCGGTAGCCGCTTATCTTTAGTGTTTTCATGGAGGAAAGGAACTCTCAAGATCATGTGTTTGAGCATCCATTGCGAAGACGAAATCGCTTTCTCTACTCGCTGATAGTCTTTGACGTTCTCAATCCTCCACGTGGCAAACGATGATTGAACGTAAGAAGATGTGGAAACTGAATCTGAAAGAAGACTCGTGGGATGTGACATGAGAAGTGTTGTTACTGTCTGAGAATAGTTTCCACCCTCCTCCATCAGATTCATCATGTCCATATGTGTGTCTATTTATAAATTAAAAAATGATTTAGTTTTTAGATATAGCAAAAAAAAATCGCATAATTTAAGTAGCTTAGGGTATATATGTATATAAACCTAACGTGTGTGTTGATTCTATATGAAGATCAGAGCGAAGATTTTGATTGGAGACGTCATCATCATCAGGAGAGCCAAGCCTCATCTCCTCTGACATTGTCATCTCTTCTTCTAATTCTTCTTCTTCTTCTTCTAATTCTTCTTCATGCACTTCGTACGTGGAGTGTTCAGAAAGAGCAGGCTTTGGGTTTGAATAAGAAGGGTCGATGAAGAAACACTTTATGAGCTCAACAAACTCTACATCTTCTTTTACCTTCACACACAAACACAACAAATTATGCATCCATGATCTACCTCCTTAATGATCCCTTCCATATTTCAACATTATTATATCTAGGCTTTTTAAAAAAATTATGCATATTTTAACATTATTATATGTTAACATATGTAAGTAAAATATATGCTGTTTTCACATTTTTTTTAATATTTCATTAACAAGAGACTAAAACAGAGAGATATACACTATACCTTCTGCGTTGTGCCAAGTTCCACAACACCATCAAGCATGGGAATGCAAACCACTGTCTGCGTTTTTTAAATTACATTTTTCATGAGAATACAATTATCAAACGTTAACATGTAATATAAATTAGAATACTAAACAAATCCTATTAAAAAGAGCTAATTAATAAAAGATAAATTTTACTTGAATTTTGGCACTCTTGAGTATTGCGGAACCGACGTAAAAAGGAGCATCCAAAAAAACAACAAGAAAGAATCAATTAATTTGAACGATGATGAGATATATAAAAGTGTATCGATAAATAGGTATAAGAGTATAGTTAGATGCGTAGTGTGGTGTATACATAAATAGGTAAATATAGATGCATAGTATAGTTGGTGAATGAATAAAAGAATTTACCTTAGCAAGAATAGCCCTAGAAAAAGTTTTACTGTCAACCTCATTTGCACCACTTAGCCATACGTGCTTCCTCCTCGCATACGCTTTTCCTGGCATCCTACAAAAATTACTACTTCCCACATTTATATTTGATTTTTTTTTTTTTTTACCACATAGAGGAAAGCATTAAGTATACCCATAACTAACCCATTTTGTTATGCATTTATGTAATATCTAATCATACATCTACTTTAGATAATCAATCACCAACAATGAGAATCTCAACGGTCCCAATTATATATATACATATATGTTCATCAAAATGGAGTGTGTGTACGTTTGACGTTTCATTAAGTCACATTCCTTTCTTATTCAAGTAACTCAACCTCCTCAGTTTCTCTTTAATGTCAACACAATATTTGTGATTTTGCATTTAACACACAATACTATTTTTGTCTTCACTTAGAGAAGAAAAATAGTGAACAAATTAAGAAACTTGAGTAGAGATGGAGAGAGAGTTGTGTACCCAGAAGGAAGAGGGAAAGAGAAAGAGACACACATTAGATAAAACCATTCAGTCTCCGTCAAATCCTCCGGCGACAATGCGGTGCATGCCCTCGCTTCCGACGTTGATTCTCCGGCTAAAAGTGTCTCGTAAAGCTCCCTCAGCTGTTGGCTCCTCTCTAATGCAGCATCTTCTGCCGTCACCTCCGCTGGCTGAGTTGTCTTCCTAGTCTTTATTGCACCGTTATAGTATCCATTCCCCCACACCAATACTCTAAAACAAAATTGTAAGCTATCATACTTAAAAAAAAAATGATAAATTGTCTTGTTACATATACTAAAATATAAGGATATATATATATATTATGGTTGAGTTGTGAGAGATGGATGAAATAAATAAGAAACGAACCGTTGTTGAGGACAAAATTGCCAGAAGAGACTATAAGTCCACTCCACAGATTGAACCGCCGCCTTTAGCAGCCCTTGAAGCTCCTTTTTCTCGGCTCCGGCCACTTTCTCTGCCGGAATAATGCTTGATTCATCCATTTTCCCCGGATATGAAAACGTGTGTTAGACCTCTCTATTTAATAAACAGAGTAAAATATTATAACTTTGAAGGGTTGTTAATATGCAAAGAGGAAGAAATATATATACTCTCATAAGCTACTTTGGTTTATGGTGATTTAAAATTGGTATGGGACCACGGATTTTGCAAATATGCATGTATACATACCATCTTAATGTTTTTGCAGCAGTTGAGATAAGTAAAGCAATGTAATTACTTCCATAGTTCCATGTATATATATATATGAACGCATGACCAAAACTCAAGATGTATTACAAGTTGACTTTTGAGTTTCTGACTGGTTGGTTCACCAGACGTTGGATGAGAAAGTAGTATAGATGTGAAATAATGAAATGATATATGTATTTGTATAGGTGTCATCCACTTATTGGACAAATCAAATGCAGAATGAATATTTTGTTAAATTGTTATAAATGTTTTTGTCCAGAAAGCATAACATATTGTAGTATATAAAATAGCTAACTGACAAACAAGAGAAAACAGACGTTGCTTTGAAAACAGACGTTGCGTTACTGCTGCAAGGAGCAAATAAATTGCGTTTTTTTACATATTTTTTTCAAATATTTATTATCAAAAATTACAACAAAAATATGCATGGATAAAAATGTTCATTACCAATTTTGAAAGTTTAGAATTATTG
The DNA here is from genome assembly GCA_004349715.1 of Crucihimalaya himalaica. Taxonomy (NCBI): domain Eukaryota; kingdom Viridiplantae; phylum Streptophyta; class Magnoliopsida; order Brassicales; family Brassicaceae; genus Crucihimalaya; species Crucihimalaya himalaica. The sequence continues at coordinate 108,040 of SMJT01000197.1, forward strand.
GGGAACATTCTTATTTTCTTTTATAATGAAAAGAGATTAAAAAAAGATTGGGGAGTGGTAGAATTGTTGACCTGACCGGTAAGTAAAGAATGAGAAAATGGTTTGGTGTAATAAAGGAGAAGAATGAGATGTTTCACAATTTGAGTTATTAAATAATTGATGTTAATTTTCTAGCCAAGTAGCCACTATGGTTTCCAATTTAATAATGTCTTATAAAATCGTATTTATAAATATAGATAGATACTGTTACGTACACAAATGAGTAATACGTACATACAATTAATTGGGTATGGATATGGATAGTGTACACCTGGTTAAATAGACAAAATCAACATTGAATGTTTCTTGGCTTTTTTGTCGACAAAATAAATGTTGCTTGGTTTTTGCTTCTTACTTTTTTCTTCTTCTTCTGAAATAGTCTTTCACCAATTATGTATCTATGACGGCCACGTGGAGTGATTTCTTATTGCTTTTGCATCTTTGTTTCTTAAAAACGTGTGATGATTCAAAAATAGCATAAAAAGAAACAATATGCTCAAGTATAGAAATGAGAGATTGGGTTACTCACAAAAACAATGCTTTAGTACATAAACGAGAGATTGGTTACTCGCAAATGTTACCTATAACTGATAACACCATATTTTACATGTTTTAAGACTTTGTTTTCATATGTTTCAATCTAACTTTGTATAGTTTTTTAGATGTTTTCATGGATTTAGGGTCCAATTGAGTCTCATTGCATTTTAGATGTCCTAGGTTGCTTTGTGTCTTCTTTTTGTGTTTATTCAGGTGTTTAAGAGTGCATTGGATCAAAGGATATGCATAGAAATATAAGGAAAATGAAGGATGCAAATTTTGGACCAAAGTTAGGAAATGTCAAATGCAGAGTCAATCCAACATGCTTGAAAGATCGAGTCAGACGAATGCCTTCCTTTTGGATTTAGCTTATGGGATCTTCATGAAAGTCATAGGAAATTGAGTTAGCTTTCCAATGGAGGTGGTTTCAGAGCATTTGGAGTTGTGTTTCAAAAGATATGGCCGATTTAGTGAAGACATGTCAAAAATCGGTCAGAAACCGATTTCCGTGACCGAGCAGCAAAATGGCTGAGGAACACACCTAGAGCAAAAATCGACCCACGGTCGAATTCCATGTCCGAATTCGGTAGTGAAATTCGGTCATAGACCGATTTTTGGAGGAATTTTGACTTTTTCTCTGCTTTCTCCACTTGCGAACCCACTCACCTATAAAAGCCTCAAATCATGCAACCACTAAAGAGGACAACTTTTCTCTGCAACTGAAGTCTTCTCTTTCATTTTCTCTCTAGCTTTCATGTTTTTAAGCTTTTAAAACTTAGATCTACTCTTATGTATTGAAGATTTGTCAAATATTTTTATATAATCTCAATTATGTCTTCAATTTCTATCATTTGTACGGTTTATTTTTGTCATTTGATCATGTGTGAGTAGACTTCTTTTGGATGGTTGGTTTGGAAGATTTAGGATGTTTGATGCTTGATTTGTGATGTTTGGTGTTTGATTATTGTTT
>SMJT01000197.1:117355-138834 GCA_004349715.1 Crucihimalaya himalaica
TAATTCGAAGTTACATTTGTGTTTTATGTTTCTTGCTATTTTGAAGTCTTTCATTTAAGTTGTTTAGTTTTCCTGTTTCTTATTTGCTTGTTTAATCATCGTGTATTTAGTTTCTTGTTTATTTACTTTTATTTACAACATAAAAACCAAAAACATCAACCGTTTAGCTCGATTAGTTTCTTGCATTCCTAGTGTTGTTATCTTTCCTTCCCTGTGGATTCAATACCTTAAGTGCTACATACGACATACCTTTAGGATTGAGGTATTAGAGCACAATAGGTTTAATTGTGCACAAGAGCCCGAAAACTCTTGCAATCAATAACCCAAGTTCCTCCATTCCTTAAGTGACAAATCATATCAATTATAACAATCTAAATACTTTAATTTGTTTCTTTGAAAATGACATTAGCCTAAAGTGTTTTAGCAAGAATTATTTGTTGGCATACAATATTTACAACTACATGAGGTTTGGAGGACCCCGGTTTATGATGAGAGTGAACTATTTAAAAAGTGGATCACATAATTAAAGAATAATGGATAATATAGTATGATGCAATATGGTGTGAAATTTGTGGTGTTTTTTTTTTATAAAAAAAAAAGAATTAATAATTAGTGTCAATGAGATTTAGTGTGTTTTGCTCAAAGTTTTAAGACCGTCCTAACCAGCCAGTTGGACAGGTAATCCCATGACCCGAACACTATCTATGCCGGGTTCACTGTTAATATTACGACGTAACTGGTTCAATCCTGAAAATATCCAAGAAAAAGTTACTCGTTCTGGTAGTGTATTTTAGGTATATCATGAGATATATCAGAAATAAATGAGTTCTTTATTATGGATGAGAGAGTATTCAAATAAATGTGTTATTACGAAAGAGAAGACAATGAGAAAAGTTTGTTACAATTTGAAATTTCTCATTAGATTAGAAAATGTATTTGTACAGAGTATATATACAAATATACTATAAAGCTGCATAATGTTAGTTAACTTGAAGGGAAAACCGTCAAAATCAATTCAAACTTTTTCTATATAGCTTTTTCATACCTAAATTACAACAAAATATATTTTTCGATATGAACCACTGATAAATTCAAAATTTCAAGCATGAACTGCTATACGTTATGCAAATTTCAACATTGACAGTAACGGTGTCAATCAACCGTTAATTACTATTGACTAAGACGTCACTGTGCAGTTGACGTGGCAAGCGGCTGATTCAATACGACGTTGTTTTGGTTGAAATAAAACTAAAAAAAATACGTTGATTGCATGGCACAAAACCACATGGGAAACTCATTAAAATTGATATATGTTACCTAAACCACTAAGACATGTCTGTTTTTAGTGGTATAGCTAACAAAACTTTAATATTATTCGGTCTGTATTCTTCTCCTCCCTTTTCAAAACCCTAATTTTTGCCTTCCTCTTTTCAAAACATCTACAGTTTCGAACCTTCAAATAACAATCGAAAAAAGAATTTGAATTTGGATTCTTAAGCCAAATATTAATGAAATCGACACGATGTTAGAGTTTATAATTTTCGAGAATCAATCAATATGGATAATTAATCAAATCAACACATGTTACATCCTAATTATCAATGAGAATTCAAAATTAAACGCAAGCAACATTGAATTGGTTGCAAAAATACGCTTCGTAATGCATTCAAATCAATCAACCCGTATTCTTACCAGAGCCATGAAAGGTATCTACAACTGTACCTCTCGTGAAGCTAAGCTTCGAAAGTTTCTTGTACAAACTCTCGCTGCCTTGTTGGAGCTGAAATAGAGGCTTTGATGCCAGAAGACGCCGTCGGAGCAATGGGAGAGGAAGAAATCAAAATGGAGGAGAAGAAGACAAATGGAATAAGCTATATTAAAGTTTTGTTGGCTACAACCGAAAAAACAGACGTATCCTAGTGGTTAAAGATACTGATATTAATCCTAATGAGCTTCCTATGGGGGTTTGAGCCCTACATTCTATATTTTTTAGTTTTACTTCAACCAAAACGTATTCAGTCAGCCGCTTGCCACGTCAACTATACAGTACCGTCTTAGTAAACAGTAATTAAAGGTTGATTGACACCGTTATTGTCAATGTTAATTTTTGCATAACGTATAGTAGTTCGTATAGTATAACCCTCGAATGTATATAAGTTTTGTATATAGTTTCGTATATAAGTTATCAAAACTACGTTGTTTTGAGTATTTTAAAATAAAAAAATAAGACTGAAAGGAAATTTGAAATCTCAACTTATAACACAAATCAAAACACACACAACCAACCGTGACGAGAGAACCTTTCGTATGTTTACAAACCTATAAATATGTATATATTGTCTTCATCTCCATCTATGTCTCTTCACCTTCATCAACAACATCAACAACGAAAATTTAGGCAGGTGTAGAAATGTATTATTTTGTGAAAGTAAACCCAGAAAACGAATTTGTAGACTAATGAGAAAACATGAGCATATGATGAACACAATCTGAGACTTGATACGATTTTCTCTTCCTGATTAATATAATAAATTAATTATATAGTCAGAGACTTAAGAGAACATGGGACCAAAGGTTTGACATTATAACTAAACTTGAAGCTGCATTTAAAATCCGAGCCAAATTTTGATTACGCTCTTTGCCGAAGTTGGTTAAAATATGAGTTATGATCGCAATTGTGATTTGATTTCAGATCAGAAGCTTCATCGATTTGATTATATGTTGTGTTTGAAAATATGGGTTTGATTATATCATTCGTCTCTTTAATTACTCTCTCTCTCTCTCTCTCTCTCTCTCTCTCTCTCTCTCTCTCTCTCTCTCTCTCTCTCTCTCTCTCTCTCTCTCTCTCTCTCTCTCTCTCTCTCTCTCTCTCTCTCTCTCTCTCTCTCTCTCTCGCTAGCTTTATCTATAAATTCAAATTAGATGTTACGGTTGCGGCAGCGAAGGAGTTGAGACTGAAATCATCGTCGTCGATATTGTTGATGAAGAGGATGAGACAGAGATGGAGATGAAGACAACATATATATTTATAGATTAGGTTTGTAAACATATTAATAATTCTTTTGTCACAGTTGGTTATGTGTGTTTTGATTTGTGATAAAGGTTGAGGGTTCAAATCTCCTTTCAGCCTCATTTCGTTATTTTAAAATACTTAATATAATGTAGTTTTGTTAACTTATATACATAACTACACAGTTTGCAAAACCTATATTTTCGCGAGTTATATTGCGAGTGACTTTTGAGTTGGCGATATCGACTTGCATTTTTTTTAGTTGGAAGGTTTAGTTGTAAAAATATTATTTGGAAGTTTTTTTATAGAAAACTCGCATATAAAGTAGTTTACAAAACTTTTTAATATACATGACTGACCACGAATTCTCGACGAATAAATATCGAATGAAAACAAAAGTTTGTAGTTTTTGTTCTCTATCTCGTCCCTTTTATTTTGTAGTCTTCTACAAAAGCAAAAGATTTTGGTGACAAAGTTAATTTGGATAATAAAAAGCTTTTATTAAAGGATAAAAATCAAATCACAATTGCGACAAAACTCATATTTTAACCAAATATGGCTAAGAGCATAATCAAAATTTGGCTAAGAGCATCATCAAAATTTGGCTAGGGTTTTTAGTGCAACTTCAAGTTTAGTTATAACGTCAAACCTTTGGTCTCATATGCTTTTGAGCCTCTGGCCATATAATTAGTCTATTATATTAACCAAGAAGAGCAAATCGTTTCAACTCTCAGATTGTATTCATCATCTGCTCATGTTTTCTTATTAGTCTACAAATTTGTTTTCTAGGTTTACTTTCACAAAAGAATACATTTGTACACCTTCCTAAATCGTCGTCGATGTTGTTGATGAAGGGGAAGAGACAGAGACGGAATTGAAGATATAATATATCTATTTATAGGTTTGGAAGCATATTAAAAGTTCTCTCATCCTAGTTAGTTGTGTGTGTTTTGATTTGTGTTATAGGTTGAGGATTAGAATCTCCTTTCAGCTTTATTTTGTAATTTTAAAATACTTACAATGACATAGTTTTGATAACTTATATAAAAAATTATACGGTTTGCAAAACCTATATATGTCTGAGGGTTATACTACAAGTAATTTTTGACTTGGCGATATTGTCCTGCATTTTTTTTGTTGGAGGGTTAAGTTTAGAAAAATGTTAGTTGGGAGATTTTCTTTTGGAAGAATATATAAACTACTTTACAAAATGTTTTAATATACATGACTGACCACAAATACACGACAAATAAATAAGGAATAAAAAGAAAAGTTTGAATATAAATCCTCCACTTTAAGGAATGTGTGTTAAGAAGACATTATAGTTTTTTTATTTATCTCTTTCCTAATCTTTTGTAGTCTTCTACAAAAGTAAAAGATTTTGGTAAAAAAGGTAATTTTGAATAATAAAAATTGCTTATTAAAGGATAAAAATTAATGTAAATGAGCAAGAGCTTCAAATGAAGAACCACACAATTATGTGTTAGGAAAGAAAACGCATGACGTGTACGTAAAACGACGCCATATTTACTACCAAAATTTAAAGACAAGCCATATTTACTACCAAAATTTAAAGACAAGCCATTTCACTCAGTCTACCACAATTTCACATGTTCTTCTCTCTCGATTCTAATCAGAGACATAAACCTTTTCAATAAGTTTGATCATATAAACCTAATCTATAAATATATATGCTATCTTCATCTCCAACTCTGTCTCCTCCTCTTCATCAACAATATCGACGATGATGATTTCAGTATCAACTCCTTCTCTGCCGCAACCGTAACATCTAACGGCATATCGAAATTTAGAGATAAAGCTAATGAGAGAGAGAGAGAGAGAGAGAGAGAGAGAGAGAGAGCTAGAGAAAAAACAATTAAAGAGATGAAGGATATAATCAAACACAGATCTCCAAACACAATATATAATCAAATCGATGAAGCTTCTGATCTGAAATCAAATCACAATTGCGATCAAAACTCAGATTTTAACCATATTCGGTTAAGAGCGTAATCAAAATTCGGCTAGGGTTTTCAATGCAGCTTCAAGTTTAGTTATAATGTCAAACCTTTGGTCTCATGTGCTTACGAGTCTTTGACCATATAATTTGTCCATTAGATTAACCAAGAAAAGAATATCGTATATGTTAGAATAAGCGGATTAGAGTGAGTAGAATGAGAGAATAGAAGTAAGTATGGAGAACAAGACTTGCACTCCATCTTCAGTCTTGCAAATTTTGGCATTGAATTCTTCAGTCTTGGGCGGTCTTGTGATAGGCTGGATCAATACTCCCCATCAAGCTTAGCAGAAGAGACATCAAAGGCTAAGGTTGGAGACACGTGAAACATCACCTCATTAAAAAACTTAACATAGAAAATCACTTGGGATAAAACTATGTTAAGGGAAAAAGAGTATGATGTCCACGAATTAGGGGACATGAGATCAAGGGTGTGAAAGATCTACAAGCCCAAGTTTGCTATGGATGTGTTCGCAAACCTTGAGATTTGCAGCTTTGGTGAAGATGTCCGCCAATTGATCTTCACTCAGAGTGTAGCATGGAAAAATTATGTCTTCTTTAATCTTCTCTCGAACCTTGTGGCAATCAATCTCGATGTGCTTGGTCCTTTCATGGAACACCGAGTTGGTTGCTAAGTGGATGGCCGCTTGATTGTCGCAATGCATGGTGATGAAACTTGAGGACTCAATGCTGAGGTCCTTAAGGAGAGCTTTAAGGCATGTTAGCTCATTGGTAAGCTTCTGCATTTCCCTGTACTCCGCCTCCGCACTTGAACAAGAAACCATATTTTGCTTCTTTGTCTTCCAAGTCACCAAGTTGCCTCTAATGAATGTTCAATAGCCGGTCGTAGACCTTCTATCCAACATATATCCAGCCCAATCCGCATAACAATATCCAATGATCTCGGTGCTTTCATTCTATCCTATCCAAATGCCTTTTCCCGGACTTCCCTTGAGATATCTTAGGATTTGTTCCACCATGTTCCAATGATACATTGTAGGAGCTTACATGTGTTGGCTCACCTGATTCATGACAAAGCAAATGTCAGGCCTCGTGATGGTAAGATAAATGAGCTTATCTACTAGTCGACGATATTGTGGTGCGTCCGTGAAAAGCTCATCTTCTTTCTCCCCCTTTCGATTGGCCTTGTAGCTATCTTCAAGTGAAGTCTTGGCCGGTTTAGCTCCTAATTTTCCTATCTCATCCAACAAGTGAAGGGTGTACTTCCTTTGTGAAAGAAAGAGGCCTTCCGGAGAACGACACACTTCAATCCCTAGGAAGTAATTTAGTGCACCATGATCCTTAATATCAATGGCTGATTTGAAAAAGGAATTTGTTGAGGCAATACCTTCCATGTTGTCCCCGGAGATGATTAGAACATCAACATAGATGAGGACAACAACTATACCTGTAAGTCCTTGTAGGGTGAATAAGGTGTGATTGGCTTCAGATCTCTTGAACCCTTTTTCCTTTAGAGTGGAGCATAGCTTGTGCCACCATGCTCTTGGGGATTGTTTAAGAACGTAGATTGCCTTCTTAAGCCTTAGGACCTTGTCGGGTGCAACCGTGTCTTCAAGATCGGGAGGTGGTGTCATGTATACTTCTTCCTCAAGTTCTCCTTGTAGGAAAGCATTATTGACGTCCATTTTCCATAGCTCCCATGAAAGATTGGTGGCCAAAGAAAGGACAACCCAAACCGGTGGAGTTTGGCCATGGGAGCAAATGTATCCGTGTAGTCTTCTTTATAGGTTTGGGTGAATCCGCGAGCTACCAAGCAAGCCTTGTATCATTCAATATCTCCTTTTTTCAAGTACTTGATGGTGAATATCCACTTAGAAGTTAGCTTTCTTCCTGAGAGGAAGGTCTGCTTCATCCAATGTGTGATTCCTTTCCACGGCGCCAACCTCATCTCCAACTGCATTCATTCATTCCTCTTCATCTTTAGCCTTTCATAGGTTTGAGGGATTCAGTTAAGATCAACCTTTCCTAGGAAGGATTGATGCTCAGATGGAAAAAGGGCAAAAGAACACACAACTTAAATAGGGTGAGCCACGGCTTGGTTGTTGTAGTAAACTCGTTTGTTCACATATTTGGAAGGTTTATGGATCCTTGTGCTGCGTCTAAGTCGTGGTGGATCCTCATGATTTGTTGATGAATCATCGTGGTCCGTTAATGAATCCTCCTCAGAATCGATTGAGGGTTCCTCATTGATAGTTATCAATGGGCCATCCTTTGAACTATCCGTAGTCCCATGTGAATGGCTTGGTTCTGGGTCCTTATTCGTTGGTTGATGATCTTGTAATGGCTTTTGTAGGCTTTCCGGATTGTAGCTTTGGTTTGTTTGATCAACTTCAGCCTCTTCCTCCACAAATTTTTCTTCCACATTGTCAAGAACCTTTAATTCTTCTCCCTTTTCGAAATCCATTTGTGGATCCTTGTTGTTGAGGGGCTGGATTCCCAAGATGATCAAGAAGTAACCGTAAGCTTGTAGCCCGATCGGAAGGAGAATGAGATAAATTCTTTAAGTTCTCCTAATCCTTCTCCCCATAGTAGCCACGGTCTTTAATGAACTTTACATCCCGAGACACCAAAATCCGATTATTGGAGGGATCATAACACTTGTATCCCTTTTGAGTCGTTGAATACCCGAGGAACATACACTTGATGCGCTGTTCATCCAACTTGTTCTTTTCTTCACCTGGTACCAACACAAAGCAAACACGCCCAAATACACGTAAGTGATCAATCCTGGGTTTTATATTGTTACGTACTTCAAAAGGTGAGGAATCCTTTAGGATTTTGGTTAGAATCCGATTGATGAGGTATTAAGCAGCTATGACCGCATCTCCCCAAAACGTTTTGGCACATTGGTGTGGAACATCACTGATCTTGCCACTTCCATTAGGTGCATGTTCTTCCTTTTCGCCACACTATTTTGTTGTTGTGTATAAAGGCAGCTTATTTGATGAATGATGTCGTGATTAGCTAGGTGCTCTTTGAACCTATGACTTGTATACTCACCACCATTTTCAGACTTAAGTACCTTGATTTTAACATTGAACTGATTAGTAACATAGTTTTGGAAGTTAAAGAATGCATCAAATGCACGATCCTTAGATGGAAGCAAAGTAATCCAAGTATATCTTGATTTTTCATCAATGAAAGTAACAAAATACTTGCTGTTATCCCTAAATACACATGGTGAAGTCCAAACATCCGAATGAACTAAGTCAAAACAGTTTTCATAAATAGTACTTGATTTAGGAAAGACAATCTTGCAATATTTCCCGAGAACAAACCTCACAACTAAGATTATCAAAAGAGACATTAGGCATCATCAATTCAAGTGCACGAGAATGAGGATGACTTAACCTAGCATGTCACATTGCATTTAAACAATCTACACTACTCGAATTTAAAGCTATATAATTAAAAGCGCTTGGTGAAGTGTTCTCAAGAACATAAAGCTTATCCTTAGTTCCTTATTCTCCAAGTATCTTTCCAGACTCAATATCCTGAAAATAAATATCATTAGGATCAAATATAACATAATATTCAAATCCTTAGTAGCCTTTTTAACCGATAACAAAGTAGAAGTAAACTTAGGCATACAGAAGGCTTTAGACTCCTTATCAAACAACCTCAAGTTCCCTACTCACTTAATCGATACCGTATCACCATTTGCTATAATCACACTTCCTAGAGCTAATTCTATATTTCCTATAAAAACGGATTATTAATTATTTGATGAGAAGCACCCGAATCTATAATAAGGGAAGTGTATGGTTTGTGAGATAAAAGTGAGAGATCGGATTCCTTTATGGAAGCAATGGACTTGATGAGAGCTTCCAAGTCTGATTTTCTTACAAAATCACCATAGGAGGAAGATGCTGTTATAGCTTGTCCTTGTTCATCCTTGGACTCCACCGAGAGGTTTGCCTTTGGACCTTCCTTGAATTTGCATGGCTTGAGATGGGGATGGAGAATTCAACACTTCTCCTTCGTGTGACCCTTCTCCTTGCAATGGTCGCATGTCCACACCTTAATTTCCTCGTGCTTGTAAGTTCTCTTGTTAGCTAGGAGTAACTCTCCTTCCCACCAAAGAGACCTAGGGAACCTTGTTCCCTTTGAACTTGGACACAAACTTCATCGAGACGTGGAAACTTATCAGCCCTTAAGAGATGTTTGATAAAGTCATTGAACGCCGGATTCAACGTGAGTAGAAACCGAAACACCTTGTCTTGCTCCCTCCTTTCGTTTAGCACCGCCAGATTTAAGGAAATTGGCCTTACCATTTCAAGTTCGGCCCATAAAAACCTAAACTTCCCGATTTGTGAACTCCATGTCTTCTTGGCTGAGGTTTTTGATAGCCTTTTTCACTTCAAACACCCGAGTCAAGTTGGAAACATTCCCATAAACATTCTTGAGCGTCTCCCATAACTCTTTTACGGTTTCACAATAGGAGTATGCCTCTAGGATCGATGCTTTAAGTTCGTTTTGAATGAAGGCAAGGACAATTTGATCTTCTTGAAACCACTTGTCTTCTTCAGAAAAGGCAACCTCCTTTCCATCTTCTTGGATGACTATCTTTGGAGCTTTAGATGTCACAACATGGCTCCAAAGTCCGCAGCCACACAACGCGGTTCTTGTGGTTCTTGATCATACAAAGTAGTTATCTCCCTTGAGAGTAACATGATTCATCAAAGATTTGGTGTTTTCCATGGTTGAAATGCTATTATCCAACGGTTAAAAAGTGAAGAACTATTGAGTAAAGCTATTATCCACCGGATAAAGAGAGATAAATGAGTAAAAATAAACAAGAATCCCGGAAGCGTCATGTTAGATTCCCGTAGTCAGCCGACCGAGGATCCCGAAAACTTTTCGTTCACCCGAGTCATCCGAACACGAGAACCGTTCCTCAGTGAACACGGCCTAAGGTTTTTCAACCCGTACTGCGAACGCGAGTTGGTGTTAGCCCCGGACAATGACTAAGACAATATTAGAGTACGCAAGGTTTTAAATCAAAATCTCTTTTTTATTGATAAAACCTTAAAATTACTTACGACAGGTGGGATTCCACGAGCCTACTACTACAACAAAACAATCTTTAGAAAGGCAAGGCAAAACTACACCAGCTTCCTAACGTCCATGCTCTCTCTGCGGCTTTCCTGAAAAATAAATATGGTAGCGTCATGAGTAACCTATTGTTACTCAGTCAGCCCGGAACTATCCTAACTAACCCAATCTCCACACAATAAGCAATCAAACATGCAACAATCAAATGCTTACACAAGTAACCATATCACAATCAATCAAATAAATAACCCCAAGCAAGTATTAAATAAACCAACGCCTAGACGTGTGTTATACCTCACACGTCTTCGACTTACAACAATAACAACTAAAAATCATAAGCAATCAAACCTAAACGTGTGCTACCTCACACGTCTTCGGACTTACCCTAGGCTAAGGAGACTAAGCTCGGACAAGGGAACCGCCGACTTCATTCCCAGACTAGCTCTCGGAACCAATGAACCAACTATCTAACTTACGGTTTTTACTAACTTTTGGTGTTTTAGAGCTAATGAAATCTAACTCGGAAATGTTGTATTTATAGGGTGATGGGAAGCACGAGGTGGCATAGGTTCGTCCACGGTTTGAAAAGTGCTCTGGCATGTATCGTCGTTTAGGACTTCGCGGACACCAATCCTTCCTTGCTCGTCAACACATGTCCGCGACTCATCAAGCTGCTCCGCGTAGATTCTTTGTGGCCACACATGAGGTCAGTTCAAGAAGCAGCATTGTTATTTTTTCCATAGCCAGACACTTGTTGATCCTATATATCCACACACTTGTCATCATTCGGATACGCACGGGACACTAAGCAGCGTTCAGCGAGTGACACACGGGTTCGTGATGGTGGGGTGTTTGGATAACGTTGTTGGATCATCCCTATCCACACAAGCGCATCCACAACCACACACTAAGGCGGTTCCTAGGTAGTAGCTGAGTGGCCAGTCCTAGACCAAGTATTCCCTCCTCGGATACATGGCGCATCCACAGCCGCACATTCACCAAGCAGCTTACGCACCTGCTTGGTACCTAACCAGCTCTATGACGTGTCCTCTTTTCCACCACGCATCCTCGACACCCACGGTATCCTCGCAGGCACACGTTCGTCCATCAAACCATTGCTCTCGTCCACGTCATATCCATCCTGCCAACGTCCCCGAACGTTTGGCTATCGACAATGGCTGGACAAAACTCAATTTTTATCGACCAACTTCTTGTTCCATCGACCAAACTTTGATTTTTCATCTGTAGATGCCTTCCCTTGGTCTGTCCTCAATCTTTTGTTCTTTCGTCCACGTTCGTCCACGCTAGGTCACCGTCAGGGGCATTACAAAGAGTCTCTTAGATTGATTTTTTCACCCAAAAAAAGGTTACAATCTCTTTAATAAAAAGGTGGTATTGAAATGAAAATGACATAAGGAAAGATATGTTCCCAAGAATTCAAATTAAAATTCAAAGTTAGAGCCAAAAACTTCCAATTCTTGCAAAGTCTAGCACAATCTTGCACCCATTCTTCTGTCTTGCCAAACTTGCACTCCATCTTCAGTCTTGTAAAGTCTTGTACTGAATTCTTCAGTTTGGTGCAATCTGGACAAGTCTTCTTCAGTCTTGTGATAGGCTTGATCAATAGTATCAAGTCTCAGATTCTGTTCATCATCTGCTCATGTTTTCTTATTAGTCTACAAATTTTTTTTCTGGGTTTACTTTCACAAAAGAATACATTAGAACACCTTCCTAAATAATCGTCATCGATGTTGTTGATGAAGGTGAAGAGACAGAGACATAGTTGAAGATAATATATATATATATATATATTTTTTTTTTTATAGGTTTGTAAACATATTAAAAAAAATTATCGTCACACACTTGGTTGTGTTTGTTGAGGATTATCTCCTTTCAGCTTATTTTGTTATTTTAAAATACTTAAAACGACGTAGTTTTGATAACTTATATACGTAACTACACGGTTTGAAAAACCTATATACATCTGAGGGCTATATTGCGAGTGATTTTTGATTTGGCGATATTAATTTGCATTTTTTTAGTTGGAAAGTTAAGTTGCAAAAAATATTAGTTGGAAGTTTTTTTATTAAAAAACTCGCATATAAACTAGTTTACAAAACTTTTTAATAAACAGGACTAACCACGAATACACTACGAATAAATATCGAATGAAAACAAAAGTTTGAATACAAATCTTTCACTTTTAAGGAAAGCGTGTTAACAAGAAATTTTGTAGTGTTTTCCTCTATCTCTTTCCTTTTCTTTTGTAGTCTTCTAAAAAAGTAAAAGATTTTGGTAACAAAGTTAATTTGAATAATAAAAAACTCCTAATAAAGGATAAAAATCAATTTAAAATGAGCAAGATCTTAAATTGAAGAACCACACAATTACGCGTCCCACAAGGGAAGGCATGACGTTTACGTAAAACGACACCATCTTTACTAACCATAATTTAAAGACAAGCCATTTCACTCATTCTACCAAAATTTTACACTTTCTTCTCTCTCGATTCTTATTAGAGACCTAAACCTTTTCATTAAGTTTGTTCATATAAACCTAATCTATACATATATATGTTGTCTTCATCTCCATCTTTGTTTCCTCCTCTTCGTCAACAACATCGACGACGATAATTTCAGTCTCAAATCCTTCGCCGCAGCAACCTTAATATCTAAGGCCAGATCGAAACTTAGAGATAAAGCTAGAGAGAGAGAGATAGAGCTAGAGAAAGAAAAAATATATAGACGAAGGATATAATCAAACCCAAATCTGCAAACACAACATATAATCAAATCGATGAAGCTTCTGATCTGAAATCAAATTGAGATCAAAACTCTAGAATTTAACCAAATTTGGCTAAGAGGGTAATCAAAATTTGGCTAGGATTTTTAGTGCAGATTCAAGTTTAGTTATAATGTCAAACATTTGGACTCATATGCTTCTGAGTCTCTGACCATATAATTAGTCTATTATATTAATCAAGAAGAACAAATCGTATCAAGTCTCTGATTGTGTTCATCATTTGTCATGTTTTCTTATTAGTCTACAAATTCGTTTTCTGGGTTTACTTTCACAAAAGAATACTGTACATTTCTACAACTTTTTATATCATCGTCGTCGATGTTGTTGATGAAGGTGAAAAGACAGAGACGGAGTTGAAGATAATATATATATTTATAGGTTTGTAAACATATTAAAAAAAAATTATTATAGTTGATTGTGTGTGTTTTGATTTGTGTTTTTTGTTGAAGATTAGAATATCCTTTCTGCCTTATTTTATTATTTTAAAATACTTAAAAGCCTTAGTTTTGATCACTTATATACGGAACTACACGGTTTGTAAAACTTATATACAATACGTCTGAGGTTTATATTATGAGTGATTTTGAGTTGGCGATATTGACCTGCATCTTTTTTAGTTGGAAGATTAGAGTTGCAAAAAATGTTATTTGGAGGTTTTTTTTGTAGAAACCCCGCATATAACTAGTTTACAAAACCTTTTAATATACATGACTGACCACAAATACACGACAAATAAATATGGAAGAAAAACAAAAGTTTGAATACAAGTCCTCCTTAAGGAAAGCTTGATAAGAAGAGATTATAGTTTTTGTTTTTATGTCTTTCCTATTATTTTGTAGTCTTCTACAAAAGCAAAAGATTTTGGAAACAAAGTTAATTTGAATAATAAAAAGCTCTTATTAGAGGATAAGAATCAATTTAAAATGAGCAAGATCTTTAATTGAAGAACCACACAATTACGCGATACACAAGGAAACACATGACGCGTACGTCAAACGATGAAGACAAGCCATTTCGCTCATTCAACGACAATTTCTCACTTTCTTCTCTCTCCATTCTATTCAGAGACCTAAACCTTTTTACTAAGTTTGATCATGTATACATAACCTCAGACTCGTTGCGTAAATTCTCTAGATATATTAAGGTGTGTCGAACTTGGTTTCGTGTTTTTTACTCTTGTCTTGTTATGTTTTCGTGACAGCTCCAGTTCCCGCTGCTAGATCACGATCAGGACCATCCTCTGCTCCAGCTCCAGGCCCTTCTCAAAGGAACCGTGGCATTTTGTTGATCCGTAACCTGCGCATATGGGTAACGGGTTCGAGTTAAAATTTTTAAAACCTATAATATCCAAAAAAATTGGGTATCCAAAAAATTGGGTATCTAAAAAATTGGGTTCCCTTCGCTTTTGGGTATAATTACCCGTACTCAAAACTACCCATATACCCGAAATGTAACCCATATACCCAAAAATACATACAATTTAACATACATAAACACATACAAACCTCAAAAAGCCGAAAAAATAACTCCAAATATAACATCCAAGTTACACAAAGCAAAGACAGAGAGTGGAGAGTAGTACTTTAGAGTAGAAACGTTGACAAATAGAATTTCTTAAACTTCTTAAAAAAGAGAATATACCTAATCGGCAAATCCAAGTCTGATGGCAAACATAAAATTGAAGTAGAAAACTGGAAATACAATGATGAATGATGCCTTTGTCAAACTAGACACTTGAATACCACAATGACATACACTAAAGACCTTGCATTTTTAATTCAGATTCAAACTCTATAGGAAAATGAAAAGTTAAAGAACAACATGTTAGAAATCAAACTTGTAAACTATAATTGGTGAAACAAAATTAAAAGAGAGTTAAAAGGAAAGCAATGACCTCTTAGACCATATGCATTGCATAGAGACTCACATAGTCTCTCAAATATAATATTTTATTATAAATACTTATTTATTTAAATATTAAATCATCAAAAAAAATTATACCAGTTATGTATTGACACATGTTAAATGAGTCTCTCGTCAAGAAACTAGAGTCTCTCAACCTCTTATTATCTCTCTTACTTTTTTATTATTGTTGAGAGACTCTCTGAGAACCTCCCAATGTGGATGCTCTTATAAGTTCATCTTCCAACTCTATTTCTGCAAGCATTTGTTAAATTGTGGAGACTCTTTTTTCATTGATATGAATTTCACATTTTAACCATTGCTCGGTGCACATCAACACTTCAATCATGTAGTGTGTCAAACAGTTTTTATATGGATCTAAAATTCTACCACTAGTGTTAAATACAGATTTTGATGCCACTGAATACACTTGCATTACAAGTATATCCTTAACTATTAGTGATAGAACAAGATACTTCTCACTATTAAACCTTGTATTCGGAACAAGATTTGGAGTCTCCATATTCTCTTTCAAGTATTAATCCAACTCATTAGATGAATTATGAAGTCATGTTTCTTTCACAATCTCATCGTAAATGCTTTCCTTTGTCTCAAATACAAGACTATAACCCAAGATTGTTCTCTCACAAAAATCACTTCCAGTTTGTTCTTGGCATTGAGAAGATGTTCCTTGTGATTGAGAAGATACTCATTGTGACTAAGGAGATGCCATTGACCCACCATTACCAGTTTTGTTCAAAAAAAACTAGCTCTGTTATACCCATCATACAAAGCCTTTGGATACTCTTCATTAGAAAGATGAGTAGACTCCACAAAACAGACCTCAACAAACTTCATCTTCTTTCTAGGGTCAAAAACAGCTGCAATCATCACAAGCCTATTCATTTTAAGCTTTTCTCCAAATGGATCCCAGTATTGTCTCAACTTTGTTAACATAGCTAAAGCTCTCTTCCGTAATTCTTCATCAGGTCATGAACTCGTGCTTAATGCACTTAGGTTTCTAGTAATGGTGACTATCTCATTGTAGAGTTTATGAGAGGCAATAGAAGGTGAAGTTGAAAGAACCAATCTACCTCTTGCAAAACTTCTCTCACAATCAAATTTAATATGTGAGTGGCACATCTTAAATGCAAAATATTCACCTTTCAGTACCAATGCATCATATCCAATCTGCTTGATTATTTTCTTAAATTTAGTCATTGCAAAATTGTTGGTTGTAGCATAACATTGATCTCAAAAGAACAAAAAAAGGGTATATAATTAATTAATCAAAACTATTATAAAATAAAATACATCTAAATTTGTAAAGAGTTTTAATTACTGTTTGGGGTAAAAAAAATAAATTGAGTTTTAGGGGCCGATTGGTGTGCAACTGTAAAGACTTTTACTACAATTACAAGTGTTTACAGTCAAATTTTATCCAATCACACTTTTACTTTATTTTTTATTTTTAAAGTTCTAACAGTTCCTAAATTCTCTCTAACTCTTTTTGCTTCTATTTTTTTAAAGTCACAAAAACATGGATTTTAGAAGACTGTACGATTCTTCTTTATTTTTATAACAATAATGTATATTAATAATAAGAATTACAATAAAACAATAATAGTGAATAGAAAAATTCTACACAAAACAATAAAAACGAAATTATTTATAATAGGATCAAGAATAATTCAAAAAAAATAAAAAATAAAAAAATCAACAAACATACTAATTCAAAAAAAAATATTTAAAACGAAATTATTTATAATAGGATCAAGAATAATTCAAAAACAATAAAAAATAAAAAAATCAACAAACATACTAATTCAAAAAAAAATATTTAAAACGAAATTAAAAAATTAGAATTAAAATAATAAACTATTTTAGACTATCCCATTTCTTAGTGATGTTTTTGGGTATTAAATTTTGGCATGAAATAATAAATATAAATAAATTTATTCTTTTAAAATATTTATCTATTAGATTATTTCTAAACATTTGTAATTTTTTTCTTAAATGTAGTTATTAATAATTTTTTTTGTTATATTGGTATAATTAAAAAAATCATAATTTTAAATTAAAAGTCACAGATTCTACAATTTTTATTACCAATCAGACTTTTACAAATATTTTAAAGTCACAGCCACAGTACTTACAGCCAAATTCTCTACAACCAAAAGTCTACAGTAACAACTTGTAGTAAAAATCCTTACCAATCGGCCCCTTAGTTTTTTAAAGTCAGCTTTAATAGACTTTAGAAAACAAAGAAGAAAAAATAAAAGTGATTGTAGTGACTTTTAAAACAATAAAAGTTATAAAAGTCTGATTGGAAAAAAAATAAGTCGTAAGAACTTTAAATTGTAGTTACAGCGTCCACAGCCTTACGCCAATCACCCCCTTAATCTCGGGTTTATGGGTACTTATGTGGGTATCTGATAATTAGCCGACCCGAACCAAAATCCACAAGTAAGACTACACAAGACCCAATATAATAATTTGGTTATACCCATAACCGACCCGACCATTTTTTTTGAGTCAGTTCAGGTTCGGGTTTTTAGATTCGGTTTTTATGCGCATGGCTAGTTGAATTGAAAAAATATTCAAAAGACATAAGAAGTATGAAATGTTCAAAAAATGAAGAAAAAGAAAAAAAAGTCAACAAAACATTTTACAAAAATGAAATTCAAAAAAAAAAGTTAATACGTTTTATTAGTTTTAATTTACATGTTGTATTTTTTTTTTCACAACTCAAATTTTGTATTAAGTAGAATAAGGTGGATACAAGAGTTCAGTTAACCAAGAGGGTGGCAAACTAAAACCAGAATACATAGAGTTTATAGTTAAAGCTTTACGACAAAACATGTCTACCGTGGCATTACGTTCTTATTCGTATATTCCAAAGAAGACAACGGTAGTTTTGCCTTCAAATAACAAATGTCATAAAAAAGATGAAAATCTTGAGATGATCACCGACATTATTAATCAAGTTCACTAACTCCAAATTCATTATCTCCCTCGGACCATACACATCGAAAGCCTTGCGCGCATACTATTTGAAGCACGTGAAGAAAACCAAGAGCTTCAGCATGAGAGAAGACGTTGAAGGAGGGAGTTTTGCACAGCCCGCATACACACCATTTTCCCGGGAGAATCTCTAAGGATCCCGAGTTTGTGAAAAATCTATCCAAGAAAAAACCGCTATCAAAGTTGCACTTTAGCCAACCGGATGGAGGAGAAGACCATGAGCTTTGGCGGAAATTAACCGGAACACCATGAGAACAATGTAGTGAAGGAGAAAGCACGTCTTCTAGTTGACCTACAGTTATCAAATATTGAACATCCTTAACCCCTTTACGAACTTCAGAATCCGGATTACGATTAATCTTTTGGAAAATATAATCATTGCACGACTTCCATAACCTCCACAACATCCAAAGAAGGAGTAACCGGGATATTAACAGAAAAGAGCTTTTCTGAAACAGAAAAAGCTCATGAAGATTATCTACCAAGTTATTAGAGAAGGGGAAAATTCGACCAATTTGGACTTGAATCAGTCGCCAAACCGATTGAGACAACGAACATGTAAAAAGTATATGATTGATTTTCTCATCATCTCTGCAACACCTTTGACAGATAGGGTCCACTTGAATTGTTCTCGAACAAAGCTAAACATTAGATGGAATAGCAAAGCAAGACAACGCCAAAGGAAAAATTGTATTTTAAGGGCTATTTTAAGATTCCATACTTCCTTTTTGAGTTCCACCGATCCGGAGGGTGAAAGAATAACATCTTCATCATGGATGTGAACATGTATCGCAACCTAATAACCCGAACGAACCGAATAGTTGGCGTTTCTTGTATAAGTCCATTCATAAGTGTCATGCAAAGCATGTTTGGAAAGATAAAGTTCAGAAGCCAAAACTTGGTCCTTTGGTGTAAGCACACTTTCAAATATCACCGGATCTCATTCTCTTTTATTTTCAAGCCACAAGTCTAAAACCGTCATATTTTTGTTCAGAATAGGACCATAAGTTGGTCGAGGAGTGATATATCATGGTTTTTACCCGTTTTTAGCCATGAAATAGGTCTTGTTTTTAGAGTCCTTCTAGTGTTTTTGTAGTCTTTTTGAGTTTTTTCAGGGTTTAGCATATTTGGAGCTTAATTGGAGTTTTTGGAGTATTCTGGAGCTTTTTGGCGTCCGTTGAATGATTTTCCACCGTTGGATTGAGCTCAAATTTGGATACAAGACAGATCAATGGATTAGCTTTCATTTGGAAGTGGTTTGAGGCCATTCTAACGGTGCGATCAAAAGTTATGCCAGTTTTCGTGAAGATAGTCCAGTCTGACGAGCACAGAGTTATGGTGTCGACCGACACCAACCCAGTATCGATCGACACCGACTGCAGGAAAAGAAAACACGTGATTTTACAAGTTTGAAGATTCTGCAACTTGGTCCAGAAGATTCTATTATTTACAATTAAGCCGAGAACGTGTTTTAGCATTATATTTAGGGTTTTTAGCCACTTTTAGAGAATAGACTGGATTTTATTCATTATTCGGGTTTTGAGAGAGGGAGAGAAGTCAGAACCCTTGTTACTCTTTACTCTACTCTTTTATGCAATCTATTTTATTCATGATGTTTGCTTCATTCACTATATCTGAGTAGATTCCTGGTTAGGTTTAGGGTTATTCAATGGTGTTTGATGAATTGTTAGGTTGATGATAGCCGGAATTTTTAGGCTCTAGCACACCAATTAACCCGATGTGCTTCCTTAACGTTGTATATATGTTTTGTTTTTTTTTTTTTTTAGTTAAATGATATCTAATTTTTTGGCTTGTGTTTTCCTCGTTTAGTTTGTGAAAAATGTTTTAGCTGTGGTGCTACTTTTGTGATGATGACTTCATAAATGGAGTAGAACAGGTGCACTATCAAAGCATAACAGGAGGAAAAAACCATCTGAAGGATAGGCCGATCAAAAATGACAACATCTTCGGAGAGATAAGAATACTCGACCCGCTTATTTCTCTGACTAGTTTTAAGCAGGTCTATATATATAATGTATTTCTATTTTATTTCTAATAGTTAGGGAATTATTGAATTTTGCGGACAAAGTCGCCCGATCTTAAACTAACGAAGTACGCATAACTTTTAATTTTTCCATATTCGACCACACACACAAAGGGTCGTGATCTATCGATAGTTTCGCACGAGATAAAATAGCAGGAAAATATCAGCAGTTGTAGTCGCATGAAACAAATGCTGTAATCGACCGATCTTTTAATACAATAAGAGGTCTAGATAAAACACACCTACACACATGTAATTCGAGGCGCGTAATCTGAACCGAACATGGGTCGATACTTCTAAAGAAAAAGAGGCAAAACCTCCTTATAGAGCTCACAAGTAAGATCGAAGGTAAAAGAGACATATCGTATGAAGTAAGACTAACGTATTCGACCAAACAAAGGTCGATAGCGCATGTACCGAGTCACGTATCGACCTGGAACGGTTCGATACCCGATGGTATTATTTCGACTTCTTCTTCCTTTAAACACTTTTAGACCACTTTGACAGAACCACTAATCTTTTATCTTAGAAAAACGAACAAGAACTCTTACCTCTCTAGTTTTTGAGAGTTTGTATTGAATCATATCTTATAAATCTATGGTTTGAATTCAATTTCCTTCAGATTATACTTAATCTTTTCTTTATCTTCATTTCTATGGTTTTATCTTTGAATTTGAGTTAGTATTTGTGAGTGACTTTTCATGTTCTTGAGTAGATTTCTTGTTTTCGATGTTTTATGTTGTTTTTCTTGGCTTGAATCTTCTTGTTTTCATCTTGTGAGTATGTTTAATTTCTGGACTTTCTATGTGTTTATGCATTAAAACCATGATTAGTGAGTAGTCTTTTAAGGATTCTTGGGTATGGTAGATTAGGGTGATTCTTGGCTTGTTCTTGATGTTTAAGAGCTAGACTCTTTGCGTTCTTTACTCGTTGAGTGTTCTTAATGCTAAATTGACCTTGATCAAGTTAGTTAGAGCTTTAGAGATTTTAATCCATCGGGAGGTGTTTGATATTATCTCGGAATGAATTCATTGAGTGCTCTTCATACCTTAGCCAACGGGAGTTGATGTTTAAGATAAATTGTGGCTATTTAGACTTGAATTTAATGCTTCATTGTCTTTGAATTGCGAACGGGAGTTCTTGTGAATTGATAGACTTTGAAAGGGATCGATACACGAGGAGTGGATCAATCTTTATTCGTGCTCTTAGGCTAAAAGAATGCTTTTTGTCGAAATATTTAACATCTCGAATTGTTAGGAGTCACCCCGAAGTCAATAACCTTACCAAGGACGTTGTTGCATAATATAGTTTTAAATCGAAAAACAGTTTTTGTTCTTGTTTAATTTCTGAATTTTATAAACCTTGCTATGAAACGTTATCATTTCCTTAGCGCTCTATGTATTTAATCTTCCCCTGTTTTAGTTAAATTCTGTTTTGCTCTGTTTTTGTTTACTAGTTATTAGGTAATTAGTCTAATTTTCAAATTATAAAAAACCCCTATTTGCTTAGATTAAACGAAATCCTGTATTCTTAGTGTGTTGTTCTTGTTTCCCTGTGGATTCGATACCCTACGTGCTATAACGATACACCATTATTGTGGTGTT
>SMJT01000198.1:0-123106 GCA_004349715.1 Crucihimalaya himalaica
CTCTATTCTCTTTGATTTAAAAATATTTATCTTTCACAAAAATTTTGATCGAAATATTATTTTTTCATTTTTTAATTAAAAAGTTCACATTTAATCACGGTTCAGACTTCATGATCGAAGTCTGCGACTGTTTATGGTATTTTAGAACATAATCAACCTTACATGCTTAAAATTTATGAAAGTTTCGAAATTTTAAATTTATAAAGTTCATATTTTAGATAATCTTATTTTCTTTAGAAGAAATTGCATTGAAAATATTTTTTATTATTTTCCTAATTTAAATCTAAGGTTTAATTACGGTTCAGATTTCATGGATGTCATGAACGAAGTCTACTGTGAGACTTCTTTCAGAAGTCTACTGTGAGACTTCGTTCAAGAAGTCTACTGTGAGACTTCGTTCAAGAAGTCTTTCGCGCGGAGGTTAGAACTGTAATTGCGGTTTCTGTTTTTTTTTGTTTGCAAATAAGGGGGTTAATGTAATTTCCATACTCCAAAGGTCTAGTTTTGCATTTGTTTTCAATTTGGGGTCTAGTTTTGCAATCATCAAACTCAATTTTGGGTCTATTTTTAGCAATTCACCCATAAAAGTTCGTCAAAAATTCGTCGCAAATAATTAAAAATAGTATCAAAAACGTCGCAGTGACTAATTTGAGATCATAATCTTTTGGTCACAATCGTAAATAATTATTTATTTCTAAAATTTTAGATGTATGACTATATGATCATATATTTTTTTTATTCTAGGTTATACTCTCTGTTTAAAGAAGAAAAAACAACATGGTTTTAAAAATTTTAAACATATACAAGTTTCACAAATATTTACTACTTGTTTAGGATGTTTAAATCTCAAATATTTAAAATTTTATTTTATTTATTTATTTATTTTGTTTTACTTTCATTTAGTAGCAAATAATTCTCATTTTGTGACTAAAATGGGACCATTTTTATAAAAGAGTAGCAAATTTGTCGCAAATAATAAAACGTAATGGCAAAAAAAATCGTAAATAGTGACTAATTTGAGACCATAATCCTTCAGTCACAATCTAAATGATTATTTATTTCTAAATTTTAGATGTATGACTATATGATCATCTATATTATTATTCTAGGTTATACTCTCTGTTTAAAGAAGAATAAAAAACATGGTTCTAAAATTTTTAAACATAGACAAGTTTCACAAACATGGTACAAGTTATACATGTAACATTTACTACTTGTTTAGGATGCTTAAATCTCAAAAATTTAAAATTTTATTTTTTATTTTATTTTATTTTATTTTATTTTAATTTGATTCAGTATATAGAATTGTCGAAACATATGTACAAACATATAAATTAACATTTACCAATTTAGTTTTGATAAATTTATAAGAAACTTTTAAAAGGATTTAGGAAAGAGTAGCAAATATGTCTCATTTTGTGACTAAAATAGGACCACTTTTAGAAAAAGTAGCAAATTTGTCGCAAATAATAAAACGCAGTGGCAAAAGAGTCGGAGACATTGACTAATTTGAGACCATAATTCTTCAGTCCCAATCGTAAATGATTATTTATTTCTAAAATTTTAGATGTATAACTATATGATCATCTATATTTTTATTTTAGGTTTTAGATCTCTATTTAAAGAACAAAAAAATACATGGTTTTAAAATTTTAAACATATACAAGTTTCACAAACATTGTACAAGTTATACATGTAACGCTTACTACTTGTTTATGATGCTTAAATCTCAAAAATTTTAAAATTTATTTTATTTATTATTATTTTTTGTTTTACTTTTTTCGTATATAGAGTTGTCGAAACATATTCCGTACCAATTTGATTTTGATATATTTATAAGAAACTTTTACGAGGAGTTAGAAAGAGTAGCAAATAAGTCTCAATTTATGAATAAAATGGAACCACTTTTAGAAAAGAGTGGCATATTCGTCGCAAATATAACACACAGTGACAAATGAGTTGCAAATAGTGAATAATTTAAGATCATATTCCTTCAGTTACAATCATAAATGATTATTCATTTCTACCGATTTGACACTAATTTGTGACTGAAATGAAACAAAGAAGGAGAGTTGCATAATCATCACAAATATGGGACTTTTTTGCGACTGTATTTTGTGACTAAAAATATAGTCGCAAACCGGTCGGCATTTGTGACGATTATTGTAATTTACTCGATTATTAGTTGTAAAGTCGTCATGTTGTGTTGGAATTTTTTCGTCGTAAATAAGCAACTATTTTGGCTTTGGCGTTTTAGTAATCGCAAAAAAGTCACAAAATCGACACAAAAGTTTTGACCAAAAAGGGTCACAAAAAATAGTCACAAATTGCAGGATTTCTTATAGTGGCTGAACCGAAAGAGAAGGAAGTCGAACATGTTGAAACGTCATAAAGGAAGAAGACACATTAGTAGGCTTGGACAATATAGAGAGGAAGCAAATTAAGCAGGCTGTGCTTTCTAGGCTTGAATAAATTGTTGGATTTCTAGGCTGTAGGAAAATAAGTTTAAAAAGCGGTGCTGGCGTGGCATGATCAGAGGAACTCTCAAAATGCTGAGGTGGACAGCGTGAGGAGCCACAATAATCTCCTTTTATATATCGTAATAGATTTTAGAAATGTTAATGTTATAATATTATTAATTCGAACAACAAAACACTACCTATTTTTTATTATGTTTTCCTCCAAAATTCTCTGAATACAGAGAAACGAAAGTAGCGATTCTACTTCTCAACTTTATCGGAAATCAGATTCCGACGAACGACGCATTGGCCCTTCATCGTCAGTGGCTATTCAAACAATCAACATAGACATAGTCGAGAATTCTGTAGATCCGACCATCCGTCCTTTATTTATCTTGATTGGAATCATCATCCAAAAAAATATGATAACTAATGATGTTAGAAAGAAGTTTAATCAAGTAGATAAATCTCAGGACATCAACATAGGCTTCCATCGAGTGCATAATGTAGATTTGATTTATTGAAGAGGTATATGAAACCCTAGTTTTATTTTATAAGTTCAAAAATCTATTATTTTCTTCGATTAGTGTAAGGAGCAATATACTTAGGCTAATAATATTAGTTTCACATGTTAAATGTTGACTGTCACTGATTAAATGTTGTTCTGCAAATGTTCTATGTATCAAGGACAAGTCAGTTGGAGCTTAAGCAATCATGACTATGGGTAAATACACAAATTACAACATTTGAAGGTCCTTACAGCAGAGGTATACAACCATTTGATTCAATGATCCAAATCAATAAGGTTATATAGATTAATGTCAGTTTTAATTTTAGACTGTGAATATGTATTGGTATGTTGTATAAATTAGTTATGTATTCTTCACAGTAGAAACGTCAAACCCAATCCAACATACATCTAATTATGGTCCAAATGAAATACAATTATACAAGTTTGTATAAGAAAAGCAAAATATTGAATAATTCAAAAATTAATATAGTAACATGCACCAAAAGTCTCACTGTCCGCTATCATCCTTGACCTTTTAAGAAAGTGTATGAAGTCAAAGTAGGAGAGGGGTGTGATTTGAATGGCTTTTTGTCATTTCCATAGGATGGTAAAACTTAATATGAAAATGGTGGTTAGTGTTCTGATTCTCCTTGTTTGAATAATGATCATGAAATTTTCAATGAAATACCAAGAACCTTCCTTTAAGCCTCCAAGATTTTCATAATTAAAAGGTTCACCAACAATTGTGGCTTCAATTTTGGTACCCTACAAATTTACAAAACTATGGTTATCTTCTCAACATTTCTAAAAACTATTTAAAATACTCATCAGTTTATGATGAATTATCACTAAAAACATATTGACACAGATTGAATATAAACAAATAAAACTTTAACATTACTCTATAGTATAATCAAACCTGCTTATCCACCAACACTATTTCGACCTTCCTTAAATATGATGGTGGGTTAGCATACCACTAGCTGAGGACCTTGACACAAATTAACCAGTCTTTACACCTAGGAATTAGGTCCTTAACATTGCTTAGAACTTGCATTGTTTTTCTCTGTAAAGACTTAGTGGAAAGATAAAAGATAGAAGTTGTGACTGTCTCGATATTTAGGGTGTATATATGGTAGAGGTTATATTGTGTGAGGAGATATATTTAGGAAATCCTCTAGTCTATATGATTCTACATATTTATGATAGTTGTAGAAATCCTCTAGTCATAAAAACTTAAAATACTTTGCTCTTGATTAGTAAAAGTTGTAGACATTTGCCAACTTGTTGGAAAATATAGCTAATTCAATTTAAAATGGATAATCTAAAAGAAAATGAAAAAAATAAGGTTTTTAAACCATAAAAAAAGGAAAAACTTTAAACAAAAATTAACAATATTATTAAGCTCAAAGAAATCCGATTTAATGCTTCTTCTCCACCTTAAATCTAGAACCACCATACTTCTTGAATTCCATCTTCTGGTCTTTGAAGTATTTTTCTGACGTCTCTGTAGAGTCAGATAACTTGGTTGCTTCAGGTTTAGAACTAGAATCATTAAACCTGATTTCTCCATCCCCATTCTCCTATCAAATGAATCTCTACAAAACTTCTTAGTTGTTGAGGACTGCTCAACATGTTCTATGCAAGGGCAAACACACGTTTAGATTATGGTGTACTTGATTCATATGTATCTTGAATGCATGTCAACAATAGGGAACCCTGAAATCAAAAATATATGAACAATGAGAACTTTAGATTATATGATAACCTATTCATTTCATAAGGCATAAATATATTGAAGCAATAAAATACCTGGTCACCAAAAATAATAGAAGATGGATTATTATCACATCCAAATCTTCATTTACATCTTTTGTAAATATTCCATCTTAGAAAACACCTTAGATACTTTATAAGAATCCTTCACATCCCAAATATTCTCCTTCTCAACACACACCAGTAAAAGAAAAGTCTTCCCTATCAGATTTTTGATTGCATCTGGCAAATCTTCAGGATCAACTATCTACATATAGGCAAGTGAAAATAATAAAAATCATATACAAGTAGGGTTATCTGCAATAAACCTTGCTAAAATTCTACCTCAGTAGTTGAACCACATAGAACTGTTGTTTTGGTTTGAGTAATAATGTTGGCTGTCATGCTATCAAAGAATAAGCATTTTGATTCACCAGTATTATCCATGATCTTGGTATATAGCATGTACCTACACATTAAAAGTTCATAAGTGGTGGAATATAACATATATATGATTTAAAGAGAAAAAGAAGATGAATGGTAGATTAATACCTAGGAATTACATTAGTCACAACATTTTTGCAAACATCACATCAGAACTTTTGCCTTTTACCCTTTGCTACAACACTATAACCATCAAGATAGATATGTGTTACTTTCTTGTTACACTTTCTACAGCTAAAGTAGTACCATGCCCAATATGTGTCAATAGCATATATAGTGCACATAATACTTGCTTTTCCTACTTGATAAAGAAGTAATTTAGACTTTAGCTATGAAAATATAACATTATCAATAAGAGATATTCTCAAACTTCGGTGGAATTCACCAGCTCTTCTATTGTATTACACTGATATTGAAGACAATCATCATCCTTAAGCGTTACAATGTGATACTTAGGGGCACTCTCACGGAATGTGAGAGTAAGACCATCAGTTGGTAGTCTAGAAAAAAAAAAAAAAAAAACCAAAATATTAATATATTAAAGTCATACTTTTTGTTACCTTCAAATTTCTAGAGGTTGGAAGTATCTTATTTTTTAGCCAATGTTTCAACCTTAGGATATGGAGGGTTGATGTGAACTTGTGATGCATCAAAAGAATTTGATAGACTTACCACGCCTATACAAAACACCCATTTAAACCACAATTGTCCAATAGTCCATGATTATAAACTAATGTGTTAAAATATAAGATTCTAACCTTTGAATGTTTTGATTTTAGCAAACCTTATTAAGCATATCACCATTAATCCATTAGTAGTCTGATATCTCCTAAATATTTGTTCAGCAAAACCTCCCCATAAAATACATGGAAGTCCGTCATCACTATACACAATGCATGGAACACCCAAAAACATTAGTCAATATAGTTATAGGGAGATTATAACGTATTCTACTATTTGATATAATTGTCAACATTAGTGAATATAGTTATAGAGAGATTAGTATAAAAACATTACTTTTTATCTCTCAGCTCAAATTCAAGCTTTTTAGTTGGCTTGTAGTTGACATCTAACAACTCCATTTCTCCAACATTGACAATTTGACCAATCACATCTATTATACCATGAATGTAAAATACTCCAAATTATCTATTTTCATGAATTCAAACAATAGATAAAAACTCACCAATAAACATAGCTGGTTTAAGGTCACCCATGAGAATAGGGTTAAACTTTGCCAAAGTTAAATAGTTTGAATCATATTTATGGTCATTTTGAGTTACCATTGTACCGTGTAAAGACCATCTTGTAGAGATGACTTCTACGTCGGAACTGTCCACTTGCATGAGTGAGAGCAAATGTCTCAATGAATCACCAATGACCTAGTAGCAGCTGATTTGCAAACCGATGAAACAAATCCTTTTTAACAGTTGCATGGATCTTAACTCCCTAAAATGTTTGTAGATATTACAAAGTTTAGTTTATAAAAATCATTCTAACAAAATACATGGTAGCGAAATGTATACTTACATGTTCATCAGCTAAAACCAATTCTAAAGTCTCCCTAGTATTGATTGTGTAATGGCGCCATGAGTGTAATATCTTAACCTGTACTCTCCATGCTGTTTTGTAAGATTGTAAATCTCTTAGGTAAGCAAATGAAGCTGCCATGAGAAATTTGATAGTTTAATCGATAAAGAATGCAAAAGGAAGAAGTTGAATTGATTTGGTGATTTTGATTGATATGTATAGGCAAAGTTTTATAGAGATAAACATGGATGTTAGGGTTATGAAAAATGCAAATTGCAAAAATCTTGGCTGATTCAATAAGCGATAAAGTTTTAGTATAAAAACATAATATAAAAATATATGATTGATCGAAATTAGAATATATGAACTAATGAATTATTTAATTGTGGTCTATATTTTAGGAATTTAAAGGTAACAATGGCGCTGGAGGGTTAAGAGATCCCTAAAGATCTGCAGAATATTCCAAATCCTGAATTTAAATGATTTTAATTTCCAAATCTGTTGGTGAATAAAGACGATATTTTGGGGATTGCTTTGATTTTAAGTATGCAAGGATCTACAACTAAATGATTATAAAACAAAGGGTCAAGATCTAAAATCTGTATTCATATTGCGATGAACGGTCATATTTTTAAGATAAAACCTGCGTGTTTATCTGTAAACGAAATTGGATAATCCGAAAGCTCCTATTTAGTGAAATAAACTTTTACCTTTAATGAGATTGATTAATTTGTTCTGAAATACAATGACATATTATGTAATTGTTTACAAAACCAATGTTTCTCTGAAAAAGCTGCTGCAAACATATTAGTATAGATATACTAAAAATAAATAATTGAAGAACGATATGAAAAATTAAATTAAATAACTACATATGTTGTAATTTAATCGATCGAGTGACGTGTGCCATAATTTAGTTAATCATAATTTTAATGTGTCAAATTTGTGTGAGAAAGATCAACCTTCACAAAATAATATAGAATTCTTCAAATTTTGATTTGTGAATACGAATGTATCCAACGGTTCCCTAGTTTTGAGAGTTGATTTATCTTTTGATTCTGATTGTACCCCTAAGGAGAGTGGAGGTCTTGGTCTAATGAGATTACAAGCTTGGAACAAGGTTCTGGTTATAAAGTTAATACGGCTTATCTTTGTAGTAAGTAGGTCATTATGGGTTTCTTGGATTCGGAGAACACTGATTTGGAATGAGTGCTTCTGCGAGATTAATCCTTTGCGGAGTTGGAGAAGCCTTTGCAAGTTGAGACCAATTGTTAAACCATTCATTGTCTGTCAAGGTTGGCTCCGGGGTTACCTGCAGTTTGTTGAAAGACAATTGGACTTCTCTAGGTCCCTTATTGGATATCACATGTGACCTAGGTCCAACAATGGTTTATCTGTTTAGTGATTTGGTTGTAGCTGATGCTCACATGGATGGTGAGTGGTGAATTTCTAGAAGCAGAAGCATAAATCCTATTATTGAATTGTTGCATCAGTGTCTCCTTGATCCTCAAATGGTGAATCTTGATGGCGGCAATGACTGCTTCTTGTCGAAAGTAGGTGACAAGTCTGCCTCTAAATTTTTTACCTCGGATACTTTGTATTCTGTGAATCCTCCAAGTACAAAGGTGGACTTGTTTGATGTAATGTTGTTTGGTTCAAAGGTAACATTCTAAAACACGCTTTCCTTTCTTGGGTGGATGTTGAGGCATATATTGCATACCAGGGATTGGCTGTTGAGATGGAGATTGCCGGTTCTCTCGATGTGTCTATTGTGTGGATACCAGGACGAAACAAGGGAACAGTTTTTTTAATACTCTTATGCTCATGAAGTGTGGTCTTTCTTCTACGGTAAAGCACGAGTTCTTCCACCAAGTTTGTTTCAAGATGTTATGACTTGGTTAAAAAAAGCCTTGTAAGGATAAGAATCTGGCTCTTATCCTCAAGCTAGCTCATCAAGCCTCAGTATATCTCATTTGGAAGGAAAGAAATGCGAGACTCCTGTGAGACCCAGCCCATGAGGGCACAAAAATTAAAATAAAATAAAAACAAACCTTAAACGTGCACATGTGTGTGTATATATACGTATATAAGTGTTTATATCTCCTTCTTCCTCTAGCCATCCATCACAATCTCTAAAACCATAAACACCATTAGAAGTAGCAATTTCGTGTCTAGATCCATCTTTGTTCTTCCTCCTTGAACAAGTAGACACCGGTGCTATCACTATCACAACGATTTTGTCTTCGTCTCTCCGTACGTTCATCGTTTTTCACCGGATTTGAGATCTAACCGCTAGTTTTATTAAGTAAGGAAATCCTAACTTAGTTATGTCTTTTTATAATGGAATCTTCTCTTTGAGCCTCTGGATTCATGGCTTATATATATATATATCAAGTTTTATGATTTTAGTGAAAAAGAAGGAGGGTGAAAACATCTTCAGATTTGGTGAGACGTTTCCCGTAAGATCTAAAGGAACCATATTGAGATCTTTACTGTTCTAAATAGATCTTGTTACCAAGACTCCATCCGCAAATCGAGTTCAAAGTTGGCAAAAATCATTATTTTCAGAATCCAGAATTTAACTAAGTGTTAGGAAATACAGTTTCAAGTTGGCATTTTGAGGGAGAGATTCCGGTTACATCCTAGCAAACTAGTTTCAAAAGATGGTGATTCTTGATAGAAGGAGTGTCGAGGAAGTCTCTTGAGCCGTCGAACTCGCCGGAAAAGGTAAACCCTGGCTGTTACACAGTTTGCTTGTTGAACAAGAATTATCTGTTTTTGTCAAAAACCAGAAACCCTAATCCGTTCTTGTGCTGTTTTCTTATGCTGCAAGTTTCAGATCTTAGCAAGCCATTTTCAACCCTTTCTCTTCCAGTTCTTGTGTCCAACCAAGGCAAAGGTGAGGGTGGAATTTGCAAAAATACAATGACTACTTTCTAAGCATTTTCTTCATGAATTGCGTGTATAGGTTTAGAAATTATGTGATTGGATATATGTCTATTGATTTATATGGTATGATATGAAGTTAAGATCGATGCATGATAATAATATATGGTGACATGAATATATGTGATACTATAAGATGAGCTGTGTAATATAAAGTCAGGATGACTGAAGTTTATAGCCAAGATGGCGGAATTATTCAGGATGACTGGGGTTCAAAGTCAGGATGAATGGATTTTAAGGGTTATGTCAAGATGGTTGGACCATAAGAAATGATAAGATAATAACATGTTAAGATAGAACATGAAATTGTTTTGATGTTAGATGTATGTCTAAGAACGTGGAGTCTAACTCTATGATATGCATTGATTGATGAGTCTGTTTGGGATTTTTTCATTGTGTTATAGTGGGCAATGTCAATCCTCTCACTGAGTAATTAATAAGTCACCCCTTGTTTCTTTTTCCTTACTATAGTCAGGATGAGAATCTTGAGTAATTACTCAAGATTCGTCTCGCTTTTGGTGTATTTTGAGAGATCAGAGTGTTACATCTACACCATAATTCTTTAAGACCCTCTAATGCAATCATCCTCGATAGTATCATTAATTAGGTGTCATCCAAATCCAATCTCCAGACACCAACGAGTTCCCCCTTCGAATGTCTTGGTTTTGGCATCATGGTTTGGAGTGTTTAAGGTAGCCCTGAGATATTTAACCAAACCAAGAAAACCGACACCGAACCAAACTGAATTTTTGGTTTTCGGTTCGGTTTCGGTTCTCAACATTGAAATGATCGACAAAATTCTAAAATGAGTTCGGTTACCCATTTTTTTTGTTCGGTTTGACCATAACCAATCGGTTATTCGGTTACTATCCCAAAATCTAAATTTGATCTTCTTCTAATCTATCGCAAATCTATGGAAGAGGCAAATGATGATGCTTTCTCCTATGCTGTTTCTCGGAGGTCCGCCGCTCTCCGCTCACCGCCAGCCGCCGCAAAGACCAAGACTCAAAGTGAAAACCCTAATTGTGTAGTTTTAGTGTGTTGGCTGTTGGGCTTGTGAACCTAAAGGTGTAACTGGTGGTAGTCTTAACTCTTCTCTTTCATCAAAATATTTCTTATCATACAGAAACTTATGAACAAGCTGAAGAAAGCGACGATAACCCATAAAACAGTTTTTTTGTCCATGTTTAAGACATAATTCAACACTATCATAATTACATGACATACATACTAAATTTGTATACGTATTCCAACCCGATAATGTTCCTAGATTAAAGAGGATCAATGACTCTTTAAACGTCACCATTTCCCCAAATGCCTTCCTATTTTGGTTTAAATGTTTGAAAGAATCTGAGCGCGTGATGTAGCTCAAATATATTATTATTTAAATTTCATTATGGATTTAATACTTCAAATGATATACCATTATATTTGTAACGACAAACAGGTTATAATTGGATTTTCAACATTTGTGGGGTTTTATACATTGTCAATTTTTATTTTGTGTAGGATTATAGACTTGATTGGAAGGTTGTGTGGCGATGTACCTTATTGATCCGATGTCAAAATCTTAAAATGGGGTTTTGGTTTTTAATTTTAATCCCCATTTCTTCTGATGAGATTTTACTGGAAACGTTTGCAATTTGTTACAAAGAGGTTATAGCTCGATTTTTAAGCTTTGTGGAGTTATACATTGTTGAGTTTCATTTTGTGTAGCCAAAGAAAAAAGGTCAACTTTCGAGAGTTGTAGCCTTATTTTATCTGGTCTATGACCGAACTTTCAATCTTAATTATCTCTTTTTCTTTGGTAAGAAAAGCAGTTTTCAAAGACAAGATAAAAAGAAGAAGAGTTTAAAGAATGATTTTTAAAAAGAGACAATTAGTTCTATACCAAAATTTTGAAGAAGATTTAAGAGAATGTCAAAGCCAAAATAATACTCGTATTAGCAAAAGGGAGGAGAGAGGGAACATAATATTTCTCGTAATACTGAAATGTTCTTGAAAAATTGGATGGAGATATTAATGCAGGAGACAAATTCTGGGTTTCGCAAAAAACCGATGTGTGTATAATGATGGTTATATGACATGTCATTTAATTTAATAGTGTTATCATTGCATGATATATCAATATATAACTTGACATATAAATATATAGCGAAACATAATAATATATGTCATGGTATGTTCATATGTAAAACGATATATTCATATATATCATTGTATATTAATGCATAACACGATATATTAATATCTAAACTATACGTAACACGTGAATTAATAATGTGATATATAAATATATAACACGATAAATTTATAATATGAATAACATCGACCCCGCAACATCTCTTTGTGACGTTTATTGAATGCATTCTAATTGATAAAATATGGACAATTTAATGAAATAAAAAAATCATAATTTGGACATATCATTTTCCAGATTTATAAGAATCATACGTTAGGGTTCTAATAAAATAAAAAAAGAAACAGAAAGAGAAAGAAAAAAGAAAAAAAAATTGCAGAAAAGAGAGGAGAATCAATATAAGCATCGAGGTTGAAATGAGTTTTTTTTTACTATTTTTTGTGAAGAGTTGTTATTTACGATTTTGTCATTTGGTATGGAATTAAATATTTGCAAAACTTTTGGTATGCAGCACAATTTCCATTTGGTATGGAATTACATATGAATATATCGTTTTACATATGAAAAAGCAATTAATATTAAATTAAATAAAAAGGCCAAAGGAAGATGTTACTTTGACCATATTTTTGTATATTACTTTTGTAAGCCTAAGCCTTTTTCTCCTAGATTGAGTAACCAATTTAGGAATCAATTTTTAGCTAATAATTATTTGGAAAAAAACTTACTTTGACCAACACTATTGATCCATTATTATCTAATTTACATTACCAAAATATTTTTTTTACTATTATAATAAGAATTTGGCACCTTTGTATAAATTGGCACCTTTTAGTTTTTAGATACATATCAATCCTAATCAATCAAAACAATGAATCTCCTTTCGTGTTTCCTGTTTGTTATTGCATTATTAGGGTTTAGCAACGCAAAAATGAAAAATTCCGTACATTTTTATAACTCTCTTCTTCCAAAAAACATTCTCAAGATTCATTGTCTATCAGACCAAGATGACCTAGGCATCCACTTTTTGAGTCCTGGACAAACATACAATTTTAGTTTTAATGACAGTATTATTAAAACCAAGATTGATTGTCAATTATGGCAGGGAATTGGTTACAAGTTTTTTGCAAAGTTCAGGGCATATGAAAGTGGCGGTCTCATAGTTCATCACGGTAAAATGAATTTTTGGGATGCTAGACAAGATGGGATTTACTTCACACATGGTAAAGAAACGCCCAAGTTAGAGTATAAGTGGATCCATATTCCATTACTCAAAAACCTTAAAACTTAAGACCATCTTTGTTTTAAAGGTCCATTTCTCGTGTGTATGACTATATATATGGAATAAATACCTATTGAATAAAAGACTATAATCCCATTTATTGTCTATTTATGTAACATCCCAATCAACGAATGTTGACTTGAGTATTGATCATAAGTAGATAGTCACACAATAGTAGTTTACAGCGAATAAACATATACGCTTCTCGTGATTCGGTTTTGGCACGAACAAGAACGGTTAGAAGTTTGAGAAGTATTACAAGTCATGTTGGTGCTAAAATGTTGGTTAAGTATTCTCAAAACTGAATTGTAATCTTCAAAGATATCTTATATATATATATGAGAGAAGTGTAAAAATAAATGCACTGTTTAGTTATCCCCAAGAACTACTATATTTTTGCTAATTTAATTATTTGTTAAATAATTGTTATATACAAATGGCATTATGTGTAATATTTTACGAATTAAAAGTTATTCTCTTAATTATTTCTTAATTAATTGAATAGAGATAAATAAATTTTCAAACCTTTAAATATCTAATTAATATTTATTTTAGACTAAATAAATCTCTAGTGTCTAATAATTGACTTTCCTATATATATTTATGATATGTGCTGACTGATTTAAAATCGATGTCTGGTTTTTCGGAGTTTACAAGTGTCAATATTATGAATTGGAAGTCTGAATCTAATTGATGATACATACATGATGTGTTTATGCAAGAGATAACAATATGAATTGGAGCTCATATTGTTATTACATCGTGAATCGAATGACAATCAATTTTAGTATGATTCATGCGCTCATTAAAATCCGGATTGTCGTAGTAGAAAAAACAAATTTGCCATCACAAAATAGAGTATTAATTATTTGTGCCATTTGGGTTCATGAATTGCAATTGACACGGAACAATATTAAGTTTCAGCAAAAGAATGAGACATCGTTCGGTGTTTTCTTGTTTTCCAAACAATAGGAGAAGACCAAGAAGTAGCTTCAAATCTTATATATAAAAAAAAGAATGGGATTCTCCGGACGATGATACATCAGCACCGGAGAGAGTGACACGTCAGCATGACAAAACCTATTAAATTAAAAATACAAACATTATTAAATTTAACATATTAGAAAAACACGTAATTAAGAATGTTTAGCCGTTTCCAAAGTTGAAGAGATCTCTCCAAAAGATGACACGTCAGCACTCTAAAAAGTGACATGTGGGTTTTTATAAATAATTTTTTAAGGAAATATGAAATGTTCACTATAATTTTTTAATCTCTTCAGTGGAGTTTTAATTTTGTTTATATTTCGTACTATACATATATATATATATATATTATTAACTTGATATTTTAAAATTTAAGTGTTTATCTAGAAAAAAAAATAAGGGACAAGAAAGTTTAAATTTGTTGATGTTATATGTTTTACAAAAGAATTCATATATCAAGCTTAGAAATCGAAAACTACGATGCTAATATTTTTTAGGCGAAACTATTTTTAAAAATTACTATTTGCGAATGTTAAGAGTACAAATTACTCATATTTAAAAGAGCTTGTGTTTTCGGAGAGATTTCAAAATTAAAATACATAACTATTATATATATGAAATCACATGTTTAAAAAATGCAACCGGCTATGTTGAATAAAAAAAGTTAATACATTTAAAAGAAAAATAAAGTTTGATAAATACTAATTTTAAACCTATTAAAATAGTTTATTATAAAAAATTGAGCATGTTCTTCTAACTATATTATCTATCTCCCGCTTTTAATTTTTTTACACAATATAAAAGTTTAGGTTAATTAAAAAAACACATTCTATTTTAAAAAAATATGTGAACGAAAATCTAAAACAAACCCGAATGAAACAAAACCTGCGCATATGCACGGTTACTCATCTAGTCATAATTAAAATGCAACAATATTCCATGTCAGCTACTTTTCTTAAGATATCAAATAACATGTAGTGCAATAAGCGAATGAGCTGACAAGGGGTTTGTAAAAATTGAGTTAAAACATGCATAACATTACTAAGCTTGGGCGTATGATGGCCAAGTCAACCAAACGACAAACTAATCATCGGTATAATAATGGATCGTCGTGTAATAGCCAGTCATCAGTTAAAAGCTTATGATTTTTTTGTTCAATAGTCACGCGAGAG
The DNA here is from genome assembly GCA_004349715.1 of Crucihimalaya himalaica. Classification (NCBI taxonomy): domain Eukaryota; kingdom Viridiplantae; phylum Streptophyta; class Magnoliopsida; order Brassicales; family Brassicaceae; genus Crucihimalaya; species Crucihimalaya himalaica. The sequence goes on from SMJT01000198.1 coordinate 15,221, forward strand.
AAGGGTTGGATCTGATATGAACCTTGTTACGGATTCACTCGTCCCTTGAAGTCTCTTTGCGAAGTTGATCGAATGAAAAACGAATGATACTTCTAAAGAGTTGCGGAATGACTCTTAGACTATCAGACTTGTCTTTGCTAGGATATTACGCACCAAAACAAACACAAGATGAGATAGATATTACACACTATCTCAGATCAAACAAGGATTCAAAGAGAATAAGTTTTTAAAAAGATGTTAGATGATTGATAGAATCAAATTCAGGGATTACAAATAGAGAAGGAGAAGTCTTGGAAACAAACAAGGCCTTCTCGAGAGTTAATGAGTAATTAAAACACAAAGACTGAATTTAAAACATAAGACTGAATTTGAAAAGTTTAAACATAAGAAAGGATTTCGGACTTGGGCCTTTTATCAACAATGAGGCTGATGATAAAAGTGTGTGAGCTTGCCTTATTAAAAACCTTAGGCCTGAAAACCCAATGGGACAAAACAAGCCATAAGAAAAAGAGTACAGGTCGCACACCTCCCATTGTTGAAGCTTAAACGGCTTGAATCACAACCAGTGTAGTTGGATAAGCTTCAAGTTCAAGACTGCCCTGAATCTATTGTAGAAGTATTACCACAGTTTGGTTTAGTTTCTTTGTCTTAGATCTTGTCATAGGTCCAACAGGTACTTGTAGCTCTTTAACTTCTTGTTCCTTCTTCTCAGGTTCAAGTTGTTCCTTAGCTAAAGCTTCCATAGTCATATCATCCTCTCCCACTTGAGAAAGATTTAACCTCAAATCTGTTTCTTCTGCAAGAAAAAGCACGAGATCAATAACATTAAAGTTATTACTCACGTTATACTTACCTAGCAAATCCATTTGGTAGGCATTGTTGTTGATCCGTTTAGTCACTTTGAATGGTCCATCTATCCGCAGCATCAGTTTAGACTTTCTCTCCTTTGGAAAACGATTCTTCCTGAGATAGATCCACACTAAGTCTCCTACTTTAAAAACCAATTCCTTTTCGCCCTTATTAGCTTGCTTGGCATATTGTTATGTCGTTGCCTCAAGGTTTCTCTTAGTCTTTTCATGAATCTGTTTCACAACCTCAGCTTTCTTTTTTCCATCCATACTTATTCTTTCACTCAAAGTTAAAAGCATTAGATACAAAGGTGAAATAAAATTAAAACCATTAACAATTGAAATGGAGAAAGTTTAGAAGCAGAATGCACGACATTGTTATATGCAAATTATACATGAGGCAAACACTCTTCCCCAGCTTTCAAATTCTTCTTAATCAATGCACGCAAGAGTGTAGACAAAGTTCTATTAACTACTTCAGTTTCTCCATCAGTTTGAGGATGACAAGTAGTAGAAAACAATAATTCAGTACCTAGCTTAGAACAAAGTGTTTTCCAGAAGTAACTAAGAAAATTGGTGTCTCTATCAGATACTATGGTCTTAGGCATTCCATGCAACCTTATAATTTCCTTGAAGAACAAACTACCATTGTGTAGAATCATCAGTTTTATTACATGGGATAAAGTGAGCCATTTAAGAGAACCTGTCCACAACCACAAATATAGAATCTCTACCAGTTCTAGTCCTAGATAATTGATAGTAGAGTTTTTAGGCTCTAGCACACCAATTAACCCGATGTGCTAACACCACAATAATGGTGTATCGTTATAGCACTTAGGGTATCGATCCACAGGGAAACAAGAATAACACACCGAAACTATAGAATCTCGTTTAATCTAAGCGGAATAAGTTCTTGGTTTTGCAATACTTAAGTGAACTAATAAAAATTAAAGATGTAAACTTAAAAGCAATTATGAAAATAAACTAAAACATGGCATAACTAAAAATATAACGAACTATAAATGACATAAATTCTAACAATGCAAGTTAAGGTTTAAATGATCAAACAAGAGCAAATTACGATGTTCGATTTAAAACAATAATACACAAACGAATCCTTAGGTAAGGTAATCGACTTCGAATGATTCCTAACTTATTCAAGACATTCAAACATTCAACCAAATGCATTCTTTTAGCCTAAGAACACTTCTAAAGATCAATCCACTCCCGTGGTAAAGATCCCTTTCAATGTCTATCAATTATCAAGAACTCCCGTTCGTAATTCAAAGACAATGAAGCATTAAACTCAAGTCTAAATAGCCACAATTCATCTTAAACATCAATTCCCATTGGCTAAGGTATGAAAAGCACTCATTGAATTCATTCCAAAATTCTAACAACATTTCTCAATGGTTAAAACTTCTAAGTATCAAAACTAACTTGATCAAGGCTATTTTAGCATTAAGAACACTCAATGTTCCCTTTTCTTTGACATGGTATTACATTTAAGAGATGATAGTCCGTTAGCGTCTCTAAACATTAGGTAGGCCACCAGAAGCCTTGCATTTGGAGAACTTTAGCAACGGTTTTAAATGTAGCCAAAAGACCACCATATGCTGAACCGTCGGGCAATCGCATCCAAAAGGCATCAATCTCTTCTTCCGAGATACATCTCCTGTAGAAGATTATCTTTGACATAGTGTCTTTGCTGTAAAGATATGGATCATCCCAATAGAATAGTTGATGTCTTTTGAAGAAACTTTTTCTTTTTTGTGATTAACCGTCTATCTTAGGGGTTCCTTCCCCACATGCTAAGTAGTTACAGATGTCGCATACCAAGGTTTCTTTCTCTCGAATCTCGCTGATTTCTTCAATCTTGTGGCCCCGTTTTGTTCTTATTCTCCAAACATAGATAACCATTCATTATCTGTTCTCAAAATTCGGATTGGAGAGAGTCATTCATTGGTACACATGTTTCAACTCTCATCTTACTAAGGTTGATCGGGCCAAACACGTTTCTCGATCCCTTTCTTGTCCTTAATTTCCAAGTCAAACTCTTGGAGAAGTAGTATCCACCCGAAGCAAATCTCAGGTTTTGCGGTCTTTCTTGGCAAGCAAGCCTCAAAGCGCTGAATATGATCTGTATTATTACAATAACACTTTTAATCCACAACCAATAAGATGCCGGAACTTCTCAAAAAGCAGAATACTATTGCTAAGAGTTCTTTTCCGTCGTAGCAGACTTCATTTGAAGCATCATTCATCGTCCCGACTTGCGTAAGGTAGATGACATATAGCTTTTTGTCTTTTCGTTGACCCAAAACTGCATCCAACTGCAAAATCACTTGCTGTCACACATTATTTCGAAGGGAAGGTTCCAATCCGGGCTTGGACTTATAGGCAGCACTTTCACAAAGCCGTTTTATCTCCAAAAACGCTGCATGGGGGGCCGGCAAAAAAATTCATCATCAAATTTAATTCGACTTGCTTTTGCATAAAAGCCGTAGTTGAGAGGCACCTTTGCAATCTTGGAAAGTCTTTGATAACCTCCCTATAAAATCAGCATTGTCCTAAGAAGACTCCGAATATCCTCAAACCGTTTTTAGCGGTGGTTGAAGAAGCTCATCATCACCTCGACTTTAGCCTTGGTCAACTCAATTCCATTTTAGAGATCCTCATGGACCAAAGCTACCACACACCATCCTTAACCATGAAAGTGACACTTTTTCCCAATTTAAACACGAAGGTTTGGTCGTCCTCACAACGTCTTTAGAGCCACCCTGCACAAATTAGAGAGACAAAGAGGGCAAAACGAATCTCCGTACCACCGACGAAATCGGGTCCATTAAACACATCTCCACAGATATCCTCAATTAGATCAGAAAATTATTTGAACATCATAACACCGCTGAAACGTAGCCGGTGCATTACATAGTCCAAACGCATTCTTCGATAGCGAAGGTTCCATAGTGACATTGTAAAACGTTCAACCTTGTCTTTTCTTTGATCGTTTTGGATGTATTGGGATTTGGCAAGCAATCCCGAGTACCCGTCAAGAAAACAATCAAAAAGAATGGGTTTGCAAGACCTCTTCTAGCATCTTGCTCAAATACAAGGGCAATGGAAAATGATCTTTTTCTAGTTGATGAATTCAATTTACGATAGTCAATTGACATGCCGAATACCTGTAATTGTTGCTTAAGATGGATCGAATTTCATCATTTTCGGTTTTAATCCACGGTATCCCGCCCTTTGTTAGGGAAACTACATGCACTGGAGAAATATCCAAGTGACCTATCCGAGATAGGATAGATAAATCCCAGGCATCTAAAAGTTTAGAATCTCTTTTTTAACGACATCTTTTAAAATTTGGATTATGCCTCCAGCTTTGCGTGTTTCAATTGATGTCATTGATTCCGCTCTTCTAGATAAATCCATGCATGCAAAGCATTTGGGGAAAATTCCGCTAGTATCTTCTAAAGAATAAACCAATGGCTTTTCTATATTTCCGCCCAGTTCAATTTCAAAAAGTTTGAAATGTGGTCAGTTATGTATCGAGTGCATCATTTACAAAATGACAGGCAATGTTAGAAGCTGGGGCAAGAAAGGCGTACCTTAAACCGATTGGCAAAGGTTATGAGTTCTAACTTTGGAGGCCTTTTAGTGTCACTCCAATCTTTCATCCAAGCTAGTCTCACCATAGCTAGCTTCACTTGTTGGACGTTTTTGGTTTCTTTATGAATCACTTCGCCATCGAGTTCTGTTCAAACTCCAAAAAACACCACATTTTGTCGTCTCTTGTCTTCTCGCATTCCAAGCAATTCCTCGCATGAAAATAATGCTTCTCGCTCATTCAAGGAAAACCAATGATTCTCCTTTCTTACAAGTGAAGAGCCACTTGAAGAGACGTACCTCTAGAGTGTAGCTCTTCAAAGAAGTTCATCCGCCTAGCTCATCCATTGTTTCGATTCCACAAAGGCTTGACCTTCAATGGTTGGGTATTCTCATCACCTCAATATAATGTCAAACTTAACGCACTAGCAATCACTCCCAAGGCAGTCTCATCTTTCCTCTCTTTTACATCAATGATGGACTCCGCTGTGCCGCCTCCTATAGGTCCCTTGGCTCTTTCGTCCACCTTGGTGTGGATTCAGCCAGTCTTCTTGCTTAAACTCAATGGCAGTTAGTTGCTTGCCCCGGTTAGCCAATTGCTGGAGCATTACCTTCATATCAAAATCCCGCGTGTTGAGAAAGAAACTCGGTATGTCGGTCGTGCGTTTGCTTACCTTGGTTGGTAGTTTGGCACAAATGGGCTTTACCTTGGTAATTAGCTTGGTTTTGGAACCTTTTCCTCGGTTCCCCTGTTGGTTACTGCGGCTCTTAGTACAAAAACCTTCTGATTACCACCGTGGTGTTGTTTCGGGTTTGTAGGGACAACAGGTCTAGGTTTGATACCCTCGTCCTTGTGTGATTTCCGAAATTCGATTGTATCCCTTGTTGAAGTTGCCTGGATAATTCCACTTGCGAACCCCTCCGTTGGTTCCCAACAAAATTCATTCTCTTCTTGAGCTTCAGCACAATCCCCCAAAACACACTTCTTGGCACAACTTGCCTATCATTACCTTCCAACAAAGTTTAACCTTGCCTTTGAGTGCTTCTGCCAAAAACTTGGTCCATCATTTACGTGCAAAAGCTTTCATCTCTTTAGTTCGTCTGCTTCCTCATCTTTCACCACCCTCCTCTAGAGGCCTCTTTATCATAGCTTCACCAACTCCATCACTTTGAGCCATATTTTCTACATTTGTAATCCTTCCTCGACATCCTTGTCGAGGAAGTTACGTTGGACTTTTGCCGTATCGTAGGAGCATCCTATCTTCAGGAACCACTCCGCTCATATAATGTGCTCAAGAGTGAACTCATCTGAAAATCCATGATGAGGACACTTAGTTGCTATATCCCTTGAACCTCTCCCAAGGCCTCCACTGAAACTCCGTTGATTCTTTGCGTGAAAGCTCGATATTTCATTTCTGAGGCGGGCTGTCCTTAGACGTGGAAAAGAATTTAGCAAAGAACGCCTTTTTGCATGATCCCAGTAGTATGAACCTCTTGGCAAAGCTCTTCTCCCACTGCCTAGCCGCCTTGGTGCACCCACAGTGAGAATGAGGAACAACCATATACAAGCTTACAATGCATACCTCAGAGATGCCGTTTATACTTATAACAAGTCCCACACACTTGATCAACACTGATCCAAGTGGTCAAGAGGATCCTCTACGGTAGTCCAATGGAACTTAGTTCCCTTGCACCATGCTAATCAGCTCGCGCTTGCATCTCAAAAAGTTGTTATTTTCGACAGACGCGTGCTTGGATACCAGTTCGGTTCCGTCGGACTTGAGGTTCATTTTTCAAACGCCCCCAATCACTCTTTGGTGCCTCTTTGAGCTGCGGCGTGGAATTACCTTCAGCACCAAACCTTGAAGCTGCTGCTTGCTCCATTGTTATCACCCCATCTCCCAGACGATGGCAATCTTCTAGTTCTCTCTCTTTCTCTTCTGCACGTGAATAACCCTTTCAAGTCGACCAAGATCTTGCATAATACCAATTAAGATTTTCTTGGCCTTGACTCCTCAAGGTTCAGTACACCTGAAAAAGAAAGAAACCAAAGCTCACAAGTTCAGCCTTCTTCTTTTCGAACAAAAGCCTAGTCTCAAACAAAATCCAAATACATTCAATGCGCTAATTGCTTAGTTTCCCCGGCACGCGCGCGCCATTCCTCATGGTAGGCATACTCCTTCATTAGTACAAACCGCTCCAATCCCATGTTTCTGAAGAGTGTCATCACGTCCTCATACAATCCCATTTCCTCTAGCAAAGTTTGATCGAGGTACCTTGTTTGCTCGAATGGAATAGATCGGAATTTCTTAAGGTACTCGGCATAGGTTCCCGCTTTTCTCTTTGGTTTTGCCTTATTCCCTTTTTTCGCTTCACTCTTTGTAGCTTTTCCTCCTTTTGAATCTACCTTCTTGCCCTTTCCTTTCGGGCTTATAAGGATTTCATCTTCACTTTCATTCTCTATTTCAACCTCATGTTCACTCTCGATGTCGCTTTCTTCGATAACAACTTTCTTTCCTCTTTTCTTAGCCGCTACCGCTTGGGCTAATGTTTGTGTATCCTTCTTCTTTCGTGGTGCCATTTGTACCTACAAGAGAAGCATTCAATAGGAAGTTACCAAGTCGATAATATCATCACAGCATAAGTCACAACCATTTCAACACAAACTACCAATTCACCATTCTACCTAGTCCAAAACACAACAATTAAGATCAAACAATCTCCAAACTTGCTAGTCTTCTACAAGTAATCATAAAGGACTCAATTCAATCTTATGAAACCACATATATCAAGCTTCCCCCTAGATTTTCGATTTCCATATTCTCAAGAACCATAACTTCACCAAAATTCAAAATTTTTCATGTTTCTCATCAATTTCAACCTAGGGATTCGATTTAAGCAACAATTGGTATCACTAATGTTCAAGCAAGTGCTAAATCGAGCCTCCATGACTAAAATCAGATGTGTAAAGTTAATCTAAAGAGAAGTGAAATCGAGTTTATACCTTGGATTTTGAATGGGTAATGTCAAAGAATCAAAGATGAAGATAGTAAACCTTGATGGAGACAAGATTTTCGAGTTTGGGTAATCAAAAATCGTTGAAATTGGTTGGGAATTGAGAAAGTTGTGTGTGTTTTTGTGTTTTTGAGAGAGCTGAATCGTGAAAGAGGTTGAAGGAGAGAGGAAGAAATCGATTTTAAAAGAGATAAGGAAGTGGATTGACCGGTCAAACTGGTTTAAAAACGAAAAAAATTTGACTTACCTGGGTCGGTATCGACCCGTTTGGGGTCGATACGTCGGTCGATACGCCCTTACCGATCCGTTTCTGCTCGATATCTCGGTCGATATGCCTGTATCGACCCGTTTCTGCTCGATACCTCGGTTGATACGACACTCGCTGTTTTTCAGTTTTTCTTCTGCATAATTACCGACCCGTGTTTGGTCGATATCTTGGTCGATACGCGTGTATCGACCCGTGTGTGGTCGATACCTCGGTCGATACCTCGCCTCTTTTCCTGAAAATTCCTTCCCAATGATGATCTTCCTTATTCCGAATCCACCTATTCATGTAAAACATCACACAACACACAAAATATGTTATATAAGATTTAAAACAAACTATATACAATGATACTATGGGAATGCCTCCCAAGCGCGCTTGTTTTACGTCACTAAGCTTGACGGTTCCATTGCTCTAGGTTGTTGCAGGATCCGAGAGAGAAGTTGTGGTTCCCTCGTCGGTTATTTCTTCTCCCAAGTAAGGCTTCAGACGTTGTCCATTAACTGTAAACTCTTCCCCACTTTTGCCTATTAGAACAATCGCCCCATATGGCATCACTTGAGTGATCTTAAACGGCCTAGACCATCGAGATTTGAGCTTCCCGGGAAACAGCTTCAACCGGGAGTTCAACAACAGAACGTTGTCTCCAACTTTGAAATCCCTCTTGATGATCTTTTTATCATGAAACGCTTTCGTTCTCTCTTTGTAGATCTTTGAGCTTTCATACGCCTCGAGGCGAATCTCATCGAGCTCACTTAACTGAATGAAGCGTTTCTCCGTGGCCGTTTTGATATCGAAGTTCAGGAGTTTAACAGCCCACATTGCTTTGTACTCTAGTTCAACCGGGAGGTGACAAGACTTCCCATAGAGAAGGTTGAACGGAGTCGTACCTATTGGTGTTTTATAGGCAGTCCTATAAGCCCACAAAGCGTCATCTAACTTCTTCGCCCAATCTTTTCGTGTGATCCCCACAGTTTTCTCCAATATGGCCTTTATCTCTCGGTTAGAGATTTCTACTTGGCCACTCGTTTGTGGATGGTAAGGAGTAGCAACCTTGTGTTTGACTCCATGCTTCTTTAGTAAGCTCTCAAACACCTTGTTGATGAAATGTGATCCCCCATCACTTACCACCACTCTCGGGACTCCAAACCTCGGGAAAATGACGCTTTTAAACATCTTCAAAACAACTTTTACGTCATTAGTTGGGCTTGCAGTCGCCTCAACCCATTTGGAGACGTAGTCCACTGCAACTAAAATTTATTTGTTCCCGTAAGATGAAGGGAAAGGCCCCATGAAATCAATCTCCCATACGTCAAAGATCTCTACCTCAAAAATTGGACTCTGAGGCATTTCGTTTCTTCGGCTAATGTTTCCCTTTCTTTGACATGGATTACATTTAGAGATGAAGTCGTTAGCGTCTCTAAACATAGTAGGCCACCAGAAGCCTGCTTGGAGAACTTTAGCAACGGTTTTAAATGTAGCAAAATGACCACCATATGCTGAACCGTGGCAATGCATCAAAAGGCCATCAATCTCTTCTTCCGAGATACATCTCCTGTAGAGATTATCTTTGCATAGTGTGTAAAGATATGGATCATCCCAATAGAATCAGTTGATGTCTTTGAAGAACTTTTTCTTTTTATAACCGTCTATCTTAGGGGGTTCCTTCCCACATGCTAAGTAGTTTACGATGTCGGCATACCAAGGTTCTTTCTCTCGAATCTCGCTGATTTCTTCAATCTTGTTCCCCGTTTTTTCTATTCTCCCAAACATAATAACCATCATTATCTGTTCTTCGGGGAGAGAGTCATTCATTGGTACCATGTTTTCAACTCTCATTCTTGACAAGTGATCGGCAACACCGTTCTCGATCCCTTTCTTGTCCTTAATTTCCAAGTCAAACTCTTGGAGAAGTAGTATCCACCGAAGCAATCTCGGTTTTGCGTCTTTCTTGGCCAGCAGATGCCTCAAAGCGGCATGATCTGTATATACAATCACTTTTGATCCAACCAAGTAAGAGCGGAACTTCTCAAAAGCAAATACTATTGCTAAGAGTTCTTTTTCCGTCGTAGCGTACTTCATTTGAGCATCATTCATCGTCCTACTTGCGTAGTAGATGACATGTAGCTTTTTGTCTTTTCGTTGACCCAAAACTGCTCCAACTGCAAAATCACTTGCGTCACACATTATTTCGAAGGGAAGGTTCCAATCCGGGGCTTGGACTATAGGAGCACTCACAAGAGCTGTTTTTATCTCCAAAAACGCTACATGGCATTCATCATCAAAATTGAATTCGACTTCTTTGCATAAGAGCCTAGTGAGAGGCCTTGCAATCTTGGAGAAGTCTTTGATAAACCTCCTATAAAATCCAGCATGTCCTAAGAAACTCCGAATATCCTTCACCATTTTGGGTGGTTGAAGACTCATCATCACCTCGACTTTAGCCTTGTCAACTTCAATTCCATCTTTAGAGATCCTATGACCAAGTACAACACCATCCTTAACCATGAAGTGGCACTTTTCCCAATTTAACACAAGGTTGGTCTCTTCACATCGTTTTAGCACCCTGCACAAATTAGAGAGACAAGAGGCAAACGAATCTCCGTACACCGAGAAATCGTCCATAAATACCTCCACAACATCCTCAATTAGATCAGAAAATATTGACATCATACACCGCTGAAACGTAGCCGGTGCATTACATAGTCCAAACGGCATTCTTCGATAGGCGAAGGTTCCATAGGGACATGTAAACGTTGTCTTTTCTTGATCGTTCGGATGTATGGGGATTTGGAAGAATCCCGAGTACCCGTCAAGAAAACAGTAAAATGAATGGTTTGCAAGCCTCTCTAGCATTTGGTCAATAAAGGGCAATGGGAAATGATCTTTTCTAGTTGATGAATTCAATTTACGGTAGTCAATGCACATGCGATGACCTGTAATTGTTCTAGATGGGATCAATTCATCATTTTCGGTTTTAATCACGGTTATCCCGCCCTTTTTAGGAACTACATGCACTGGAGATATCCAAGTACTATCTGAGATAGGATAGATAATCCCAGCATCTAAAAGCTTAAGAATCTCTTTTTTAACGACATCTTTTAAATTCGGATTTAGCCTCCGTTGGTGTTCAATTGATGTCATTGATTCCTCTTCTAGATAAATCCTATGCATGCAAAGATTTGGGGAAATTCCCTTAATATCTTCTAAAGAATAACCAATTGCTTTTCTATATTTCCGCAGTTCATTCAAAAGTTTGGAAATTTCAGTATGTTCGAGTGCATCATTTACAATGACAGGATATGTAGAGTTGGGGCCAAGAAAGGCGTACCTTAAACCGATTGGCAAAGGTTTGAGTTCTACCTTTGGAGCTTTTAGTTCACTCCAATCTTCATCCAAGCTAGTCTCACCATAGCTAGCTTCACTTGTTTGGACGTTTTTGGTTTCTTTATGAATCACTTCGCCATCGATTCTGTTCAACTCCAAAAACACCACATTGTCGTCTCTTGTCTTTCTCGCATCAAGCATTCTCGCATAAATAATGCTCTCCTCATCAAGAAAACCATGATCTCCTTTCTTACAAGTGAGAGCCACTTGAAGAGAGTCCTCTAGAGCTAGCTCTTCCAAGAGTTCATCCGCTAGCTTATCTATTGTTTCGATCCAAAAGGTTTGTCCTTCAATTGTTGGTTTTCTCATCACCTCATTAATGTCAAACTTAAGCACTAAATCACTTCCCAAGTGCAGGTCTATCTTTCCTCTCTTTACATCAATGATGGCTCCAGCTGTAGCCAAAAAGGGCCTCCTAAAGATAAGAGGATCCCTTGGCTCTTCGTCCACCTTGGTGTGGATTTCAGCCATCTTCTTGCTTAACTCAATGGAGTTAGTTGCTTGCCCCGTTAGCAATTGCTGGAGCATACCTTTCATATCAAAATCCGGTTGTTGAGAAGAACTCGGTTGTGGTGGTGGTTTGTACCCTTGTTGGTAGTTTGGCACAAATGGAGCTTTACCTTGGTAATTAGCTTGGTTTTGGAACCTTCCTTGGTTCCCCTGTTGGTACTGCGGTCTAGGTACAAAACCTTGCTGATTACCTCCTTGGTTTTGTTGGTTTGTAGGGACAAAAGGTCTAGGTTGATACCCTCGTCCTTGTTGATTTCCGAAATTCGGATTGTATCCTTTGTTGAAGTTGCCTTGATAATTCCCTTGGAACCCTCCTTGGTTCCCAACAAAATTCATCTCTTCTTGAGCTTCAGCACAATCCCCCCAAAACACTTCTTGGCACACTTGCCTATCATACTCTCCAACAAAGTTAACTTGCCTTTGAGTGCTTTGCAAAACTTGGTCCATCTTTTCGTGCAAAGCTTTCATCTCTTTAGTTCTCTGCTCCTCTCTTTCACACCTCCTCCTTAGAGGCTCTTATCATAGTCTTCACCATACTCCCATCACTTTGAGCCAAGTTTTCTACAAGTTGTAATCCTTCCTCGACATCCTTTCCGAGGAAGTTACCGTTGCATTGCCGTATCTAGGAGCATCCTTATTTTAGGAACCATCTCTATATAATGTGCTCAAGAGTGACTCATCTGAAAATCCATGATGAGGACACTTAGTTTGTATTACCCTTGAACCTCTCCCAAGCCTCACTGAAACTCTCGTTGTTCTTTTTGCGTGAAGCTCGATATTTCATTTCTGAGGCGGGCTGTCCTAGACGTGGAAAAGAATTTAGCCAAGAACGCCTTTTTGCATTGATCCCAAGTAGTTATTGAACCTCTTGGCAAGCTCTTCTCCCACTGCCTAGCCTTGTCCCCAAGTGAGAATGAGAACAACCTCAGCTTAAATGCATCCTCAGAGATGCCGTTTTATCTTAAACAAGTCCACACACTTGATCAAACTGATCCAAGTGGTCAAGAGGATCCTCTACGGGTAGTCCATGGAACTTGTTCCCTTGCACCATGCTAATCAAGCTCGCCTTGATCTCAAAGTTGTTATTTTCGACAGCCGGTGCTTGGATACCAGTTCGGTTTCCGTGACTTGGGGTTCATCAAACGCCCCAATCACTCTTGGTTGCTCTTTGAGCTGGGCGTGGAATACCTTTCAGCACCAACCCTTGAGCTGCTGCTTGCTCATTGTTATCACCCATCTCCAGACGATGGATTCTCTCTAGTCTCTCTCTCTTCTCTTCTTGCACGTGAATTAACCCTTTCAAGTCGACCAAGATCTTGCATAATACCAATTAAATTTTCTTGGCCTTGACTCCTCAAGTTCATACACCTGAAAAAGAAAGAAACCAAAGCTCACAAGTTAGCTTCTTCTTTCGAACAAAGCCTAGTCTCAAACAAAATCCAAATCTCAATGGCTATTGCTAGTTCCCCGGCAGCGGCGCCAAATTGATAGTAGAGTTTTTAGCTCTAGCACACCAATTAACCCGATGTGCTAACACCACAATAATGGCTGGCCATGCCGAAGTCGTTACCTTAACCGCAAGGAGGGGGTGTATCGTTATAGCACTTGGTATCGATCCACAGGGAAACAAGAATAACACACCGAAACTATAGAATCTCGTTTAATCTAAGCGGAATAAGTTCTTGGTTTTGCATACTTAAGTGAACTAATAAAAATTAAAGATGTAAACTTAAAAGCAATTATGAAAATAAACTAAAACATGGCATAACTAAAAATATAACGAACTATAAATGACATAAATTCTAACAATGCAAGTTAAGGTTTAAATGATCAAACAAGAGCAATTACGATGTTCGTTTTAAAACAATAATACACAAACGAATCCTTAGGTAAGGTAATCGACTTCGAATGATTCCTAACTTATTCAAGACATTCAAACATTCAACCAAATGCATTCTTTTAGCCTAAGAACACTTCTAAAGATCAATCCACTCCCATGGTAAAGATCCCTTTCAATGTCTATCAATTATCAAGAACTCCCGTTCGTAATTCAAAGACAATGAAGCATTAAACTCAAGTCTAAATAGCCACAATTCATCTTAAAACATCAATTCCCATTGGCTAAGGTATGAAAAGCACTCATTGAATTCATTCCAAAATTCTAACAACATTTCTCAATGGTTAAAACTTCTAAGTATCAAAACTAACTTGATCAAGGTTATTTTAGCATTAAGAACACTCAATGAGTAAAGAATACAAAGAATATAGCTCCTAAACATCAAGAACAAGTCAAGAACCATCCTAATCTACCATATCCAAGAATTCTAAAAGACTACTCACTAACCATAATTTTCACACTTAAACACATAAAAGTCTAGAATTAAACATGCTTACAAGATGAAAACAAGATGATTCAAGCTAAGAAGAACAACACAAACATGAAAAACCAGAATCTACTCAAGAACATAAAAAGTCAACTCATGAATATTGACTCAAATCCAAAGATAAAACCATAGAAATGAAGCCAAAGACAAGATTAAGCGTATCTAAAAGAAATTAAAATCAAACATAGATTAAAAGATATGATCATTACAAACTCTCAAAACTAGAGAGAAATATGTTTTGTTTTCGTTTTTTATTAAAGATATGAGATATCTTCTTTTTTCTCTCTAAAGTGGTCCAAAAGTGTCTATAAGAGAGGAGAAACTCGAATTATTACAATGGTATCGACCTGTATGCCGGTCGATACATGGGTCGATAAGGAGTATCGACCCGTACGTGGTCGGTACGTGGGTCGTATGACACTCGATGATACCCAGTTTTTTCTTCAGAATTATCGACCCATATGGGGTCGTACGCCGGTCGATACGCGCATGTCGACTTGGTTTTGGTCCGTACTTGGGTCGACAAGGCTTTCTGGAATCGACTATCTTCTGTATTTCAGCATTACCGACCTGTATGAGGTCGATAAGTGGCTCGGTATGGAGGTATCGACCCGTATGTGGTCGATACCTGACTCGATACGACTCCCCCGAGTTGTTGTCTTCCTTTGATCAACTTCCTCCTTGATTTTTCCATTTCCAATGGCTTGACTTCACTCCTTTATGCTCCCAATTGGTTCATCCAAGTATCACCAAGTCCTAAACACATAAAAACAAAGATAACACAAGACAAATGGAAATATACACACCTAGGACTCTAAGATGAGACTCATGATCCAAATAAGGATAAAATCACTGCAATATGATACAAAACTAACTTATATGTGCACAAAAAGGAATGAAAATATACTCTAAATGCATGCAATATATACATATATCAATAATCCGACTACAAAATCCATAGAAATGTTATGCCAAGGATGCAAAGGTATAGGAAGAGATTGATACAAACCGTGAAGTTGTGACTTAGCTTTAGCTTGCTTACATATTGTGCATCTATCACAAAGTTTCTCAACATCTCTTTTCATCTGAGGCCAATGAAAGTGTTCTTGCATAATTTGGAAGGTTTTAGCAACCCCAAAGTGTCCCATTAAGCCTCTACCGTGTGCTTCCTTTAGAAACAACTCTCTCAAAGAAGAATTAGGAACACACAAACGCTTATCATGAAACAAGAATCTCTCATGTCTATAATACTTTCCACATGCAACTTTTTCACAAGCTTGATAGATTTTTCCAAATTCAGAATCATTTAGATAAAGATATTTAACCTGTTCAAAACTAAGTAACCTAGCTTGAAGAGATGAGAGTAAAACGCACCTCCTTGACAATGCATTGGCAACTACATTGTCCTTACCTTTCTTATACTTAATGACGTATGGAAAGGTCTCAAGAAACTCAATCCATTTGGAATGCTTTTTGTTAAGTTTTTGTTGCCCTTTTAGATGTTTTAGAGACTCATGGTCTGTGTGTATAACGAACTCCTTAGGCCACAAATAATGCTGCCAAGTTTGTAATGATCTCACCAAGCATAGAGCTCTTTATCATAAGTTGGATACTTGAGTGTAGCTCCTCCCAACTTTTCACTAAAATATGTGATTGGCTTCTTGTCCTACATCAAAATAGTTCCAATGCCTATACCAGAGGCATAACATTTGATTTCAATTGTTTTAAGAAAATCAGAAAGTGTTAGAACAGGGGCATTAGTGAGCTTCTCTTTTAGAGTTTGAAAGGCTTCTTCCTGAGCTTTCCCACGTCCTTTTTGATTACTTCCGTGAGTGATGCTGCCAATGTGCTAAACTCTTTCACAAATCTTCTATAAAAACCGCCTAGTCCATGGAAACTTCTCACTTCTCCTACTGATTTTGGACGGGGCCATTCCTTGATAGCTTTGATCTTTTCTTCATCTACTTTGATTCTATCTGCACTAACAAAAAATCCTAAAAAGACAAGGTTATCCGTACAAAAGGTACACTTCTTAGCATTAGCAAATAGTCTTTCCTTTCTAAGCACTTCAAAAACCAATTTAAAATGCTTAATATGCTCTTCTAAGTTTTTGCTATAGACCATGATGTCATCAAAATAAACTACTACAAAGACTCCTATATATGCTCTAAGACATGATTCATCAACCTCATAAACGTACTAGGTGCATTTGTTAGCCCAAATAGCATAACTAACCATTCATATAGATCTTGTTTAGTTTTAAAGGTTGTTTTCCACTCATCACCTTCCTTCATCCTAATTTGATGATATCCACTTTTCAAATACACCTTAGAAAATATGCTAGAACCATGCAATTCATCTAACATATCATCTAATCTAGGAATAGGGTGGCAATACTTCATTGTTATGTTGTTGATGGCTCGACAATCCACGCACATTCTCCAACTGTCATCCCTTTTGGGTACAAGGAGGACTGGTACGGCACAAAGACTCATGCTTTCCCAGATGTGTCCCTTTTCCATGAGTTCGTCCACTTGTTTATGAAGTTCCTTGGTCTCCACAGGATTAGTTCTATAGGCTGGCTTGTTAGGCAAGGAGGCTCCTGGTATGAAATCTATTTGATGCTCAATGCCTCTGATCGACGGTAGTCCCTCTAGATTGTCTTTTGGAAAGACATCATTGAATTCCTGGAAAAATAATTTAACTTTAATTGGTAGCACCGGTTCATGGTCAGTTTTGCTTGTTAGTGTTTCTTTAAAAACAAATAGCAAATTTGGTTTAGAACACCCTTTTGTTTTAGCCTTGATGGTCAGAAGAGTAGTTTACGGAGTATCTTGTGTAGCTTACTTCCTTATACTTAGCTTATCTTGGTACACTTCGAGAGGAGTCATCAGAATCAAAACAGTCCTTCTTCCTTTGAACTCAAAGATATGCCGATTAGTAAAGGCATCATGAGTAACTTTTCTGTCCAATTGCCATGGCCTCCCTAGTAATATGTGACTAGCTTCCATGGGAAGAACATCACACAAAACTTCATCCTAGACAAAATCATTCTTACTTGTGTGTTCACAGTCATTTCACCACTGTCATTAAGCCATTGTAACTGATATGGTTTTGGATGCTTTATTTCCTTTAAACCAAGCTTTTTTTACAAGTCTCGCTTGCAACGTTGGTGCAACTGCCACCATCGATAATCACACTACAGATTTTGCTTTTAACCATACACCTCGTGTGGAATAAGTTTTCCCTTTGTTCTTGTTCTTCGGTTTTAGACATCACACTCAAAACCTTCATGACAACTAGCAGATCTCCTATAGGTGCTTTCTCATGATCTTCTGATGATGAACTGTCCTCTTAATGCTCTTCTTCGGATTCTATTTCTCCATTATCTTTGAGCACCATGATTCTTTTGTTAGAACATTCACTAGCATAATGTCCATGCCCTTGACATTTAAAACATTGAACGTCTCGTGATCTGGTAAAAACCATCTTAGCCTTGCCTTTAGGATCTTGATACTCTTGTTTTGGCGTGTTGAAAGGCTTGTAGTCTTTGGTCTCTCTTTGTTTCTCGTCTCTTTGGTAGCTAGGCTTTCCTGAACCATAGCTAGGCTTAGAACTCCTCCTTTCAAGTTGTTTTTCAAACATGACTGCCTTGTGAAATAGTTCTTCTGTGTCCTCATAAGTTTGAACCTCAAGTCTGTCCAATATGTCTCTGTTCAGACCTCCCATGAACCTGGACATACTAGCTTCACTACTTTCTTGAATGTCAGCCCTGAGCAGCAAGGTTTCCATTTCTTTGTAGTACTCATCTACCGATTTGTTGCCTTGTACCAAATTCCTTAGCTTGTAATGGAGTTCTCGTTGATAATGACTTGGCACAAATCTTTTCCTCATAATATTCTCCATTTGGGTCCAAGTTTCCACCGGATAATCCCCTATTCACCTTCTGGTGGTGACGACTTGATCCCACCAATTCAACGCATAATCATAAAACTCGGTTGTAGCCACTTTGACTTTGTTCTCCTCCGTGTACTCTTGGCAACCAAATACTATCTCCATTTTCTTTTCCCATTCAAGATAAGCATCAGCATCGTTGGTACGATGAAAAGGTGGAATGCGAACCTTCATGCTTGCCAAAGCATCTTTAGGATGGTTCCTCTCTCCATCATTACGCATATGTCTTCTGCGCCCACTTAGGTTAGATGAATGGCTATAGTAATTTGGCTGAACTTCTGCAATATGTTCTCGGATTTGTCTCCTCGGCCTATCTCTTTTGTCTTCCAGAATCAGAAAGCTCTTGTCTCATGGTCTGAAAACGTTCGTCCATCAATTTAGTCATCAATGTCGTAAAAGCTTCGATTAAATACATGTGGTTTGGATTTTCGCTTGTTCCCTCTTGAACTGATTCACCCATGTTATCTTGCATATAGATCGAACCACAAGTGAATGATCCAGAAGTTGAAAAGTTCAAAAATTCTAGCGTGTTTGTCACGGAATCTGATCAGTCATTTTCAAAGGATTCAAAACGTTTTGTAAGAACAGAAATCGAATCAACGAAAATAAGATTAAGGATAGATACAACCTGAAACAAAGTTGCTCTGATACCACTTGATATGAACCTTATTACGGATTCACTCGTCCCTTGAAGTCTCTTCATGAAGTTGATCGGATGGAAAACGAATGATACTTCTAAAGAGTTGCGGAATGACTCTTAGACTATCAGACTTGTCTTTGCTTGGATATTACACACCAAAACAAGCACAAGATGAGATAGATATTACACACTATCTCAGATCAAACAAGGATTCAAAGAGAATAAGTTTTTAGAAAGATGTTTGATTATTGATATAATCGAATTCAGGGATTACAAATAGAGAAGGAGAAGCCTTGGAAACAAATAAGGACTTCTCGAGAGTGTAAGAGTAATTAAACACACAAAGACTGAATTTGAAAAGTTTAAACATACGAAATGATTCTGGACTTGGGCTTTTTATCAACAAAGGGGCTGATGATAAAAGTGTGTAAGCTTGCCTCATTAAAAACCTTAGACCTGAAAACCCAATGGAAAAAAATAAGCCAGTAAGAAAAGAGTACAAGTCGCACACCTCCCATTGTTGAAGTTTAAACGGCTTGAATCATAACCAGTGTAGTTGGATAAGGTTCACGTTCAAGACTGCCCTGAATCTGTTGTAGAAGTATTTCCATAGTTTGGTTTAGTTTCTTTGTCTTATATTTTGTCATAGGTCCAACGGGTACTTGTAGCTCTTTAACTTCTTGTTCCTTCTTCTCAAGTTCAAGTTGTTCCTTATCTAAAGCTTCCATAGTCATATTAGGATCCAAGAAGGGTTGACTCTTTGATAATGCCAAATGCATATTTTTATTTTTAAGAAGGATAAATCCATTATGACCTGTGAGCCACTTATATACCAAAAAAAAAAAAACTTCAAGGGACCTAAATTATCCACACCAAATCTGTAGGTTTGGTGTGAGTCATGGTTGCAATTAGAAGTATCAATGATGGTTTTCGTGTAAGTCGATTTCAATTAAATTTCAGTTATGGGGTTTTGATCCCTAGTGGTGTTTAATTTTTTAGTAGTAACTATGTAACAACCCGGTTTAGTGGAGTTATCATTAAAGTGGATTAGTGGTTGTTAAAGTGTGTTAGTCATTATTAAAGTGATTTAATTATGGACTTGGATTAGTTATTAAAAGGGACTTCATCGTGCCATGGAGAGGAGAAAGAAAAGAAAGAAAAGAGAGAAAGTTGAGTGGAAAAGAGGAGTGAGAAAGAGGTCACCGCAACTTCACCCGGGAAGTCACTATTACCATTGGGTGCTACCAGTGATTGGTGTTGCGAGTCAACGGAGGTGAGCCGCTGTCGCCAGAGCCACCGCGCGAAGCATCTTCACTGGAAAGGTAATCCGTGAGTCCGCCCAATCTATTTGTTCTGGATTCATTTTGAATTATAGATCCAACCCAATATGTGAGTTGGGTTGTTGTAGAACCATCTCACCATACCGCCGTCTCCGCCGTTCGAACCGATTAGCAGATCCGTCGAGGGTCACATACGAGAAAGGTAACGACGGCCACGTTCATCGTTGGTTATGATGCTTTTGTTTAGTTATTGAACCAGCCTTAGAGCCAATGGCTGAGATACTACTTATTAAACGAAAATTTGCTCATCTACCCTCATTATAAACGAATTTCTTTTATAATTATTTTAACTATTAAAAATGAGTAGATTACAAAAAAGCCATTCTGTTTCTATAATTTACAGATCCAACTACGAATTATCCACCCAGATTATAACCCAATCGGATGAGTAGATTTCTCTCTCTTTTCTCTTTTCTCTTTCCTCCTTTCTCTTCTGTCTTCTTTCCTTCTATGCTTCTTTCCTTCTATCTTCTTCTCAGCTATAACAAAGGTGAAAATATCAGATTTTATGATTTTCTTCCCTATTTAATTAGGTTATCTACCAATTTATGCTTGTAAAAACCCAAAAACTCTCTCTTTCCTCATGTCTTGTTTCCCCTCTCTCTCTCTCTTCTCATCATCGCTTTTCTCTTCTTCATTAAACTTAGCATCACATAGGTTTGATCGGAGTTTAACAAAGGTCACAAGAATTGATGTAGACCAGCTCGGTTCTACATAACATCGAAAAGATATTGAATTAGAAACCGACACCAAATCCGGACGAGTTTTTATGCATCCTTAATGAGAATAGTTTTACTTATAATGCTAATTTGATATGGACACAATTCAGTTCACTTGAAACAGAGCTATAAAGCTGTAGTAGTGACCTTGTTGTGAAGAGGCCAAGTAACATGGCGGGTTGAACGTGCTAACTCCTCCACACATCTGCAATCAATATAAAATGGAAAGAAGATTACTCCTTGAAGCTCACTAAAACACATGTAAAAGACAATGGAAAATTTATTTTATAATCACTAACACAACTATTACCCAAGCGGCACAAATACGCCGTATAGAGAATGCGGCAACCACGAGGAGCTATCACGAGGAAGATCAACCTTACATGGAGATCACGCTTGATATCCACGATGATTCCGTCACCGTGTACTGCTTGAAGTCACCGGAACATTGAGGTGATGAATCGAAATATGAAGATCAGTCCCAGGTTGTTCAAGGAGGAGTAACTCGTGTTGAAACGCATAGCTTATTTGGTTTGTAGCGAACTAAAACGAGTTGTTTCGTTGTCGTCAGAAAGCCATTGCTTCGCGAAAGGCTTCTGAATCCAATGAGAGGAACGCTGACTTGGTGATTCCAAAAGATTATTCCCCTGCACTGCCTCTACCTGACGTGGGAAGGACCGAGGAAATGGCTAAGCATCTCTATAGATCTAAGACTGAAAAAGAGAAAGCTATATTTTTTGGCTCTATTGATTCTCTGAAAGATCATTTCAAAACAAAAGCAGGCAACGGTGAAATGCAGCAATGGTTTCGTGAAGTCGTTGCAGGTATTCATGGGTTTCTGATGTTACTTTCTGGTTTCGTCGTCTTCCCATACCACTCCCAGGATCAGATTTTAATCTCAATCAAGCCAAAGGAATGGCTAAAGAACACCAAAGGAACAACAGTAGCAAAGAAATCAAGCCTGCATCGTCAATGGTATCGTCAATGGTTGTATCTGTGTATCTGTACCTCAATCAGGAGCTCCTCATCTTGTGACCACTTAAAGACTTTTGAGGATTGAAACATATTTCAGCATGTCTTCTCTCAGCTAGGCTTTGCATGTAAAAGAATAAATGCATGCTCTTTATGTATATTTCGGTAAAACATATAATACTTGGTAAAACAAGATTAAAACTAGATTAGAAATTTTTGGTCTTGTGGGGAACACATTCGCAGTTTGACCAAAGAAATTGTACTTTTCTGAAATATTGTAGGGAACACATGCATGAAAATTATGTTGATAGTTGTCCTAATTTTCCTGTTTTACAAAAAAGCTCACAGTTTTACTTTTGGCTTTTTTTAAAACATTTTATCAGTTTTACTATGATGAAATAATTTTCTTTTAGTTGAAACAAATACTATATTATTTCTAAATCCATCTCAAAGATTTTCATGATCTAATAAGTTTTGATAGACATTATATGGATCTCATGTATGAGAAGTTTATTTAACTTTAAAAAACAATCATAAAAGTATAAGGGTTTATATGAGAGTTGTTATGTATCTTACAAGCAATTATGAAATTTATTCATTTTACATTGTTTAGTAATTAATATGTATAATTTTTTGGTTGTTTAGCAAAAAAACCTTTATCAAATATACAATTATTTGGTAAGTCATTTCGTAAAAAAAATATTGTTGTTATTTTTTGGCTATTTACTTAATATTAAGTATGAGTTTTCTCAATTTTACGTAGTCGTATGAGAGATACATAAACGAATTCTTAAATTCTTAAATGATCAGATTATATCATTTTTGTTGTGATGTTAAATTCTTAAAGTCTCTTGCTTTTTTTCATTTTGTAGACTACTCATTTGAACACAACTCACCTCTCTCTCATGGGTTATGTTTCGAGCTGAATCTGAATCCGATACTCGTTCCTTCCGGTAACGTCCCACCGGTAACGTCTCAATCTTAGGAGATTTGTCAATAATAGAGCTTAGCTCTGTCACATAGCTTCCCAAGTTAGTTGTGGCATTGACATCCAAACCATAACCAGAGTAAGACCCTTCTTCTCCACTCTTCTCTTCCCTTTGCTATTTAGTCAAAGTTTCATAGTTACGCTTAATTGATACGTCCGTTGAGAGAGCATGCACATCACTGTGAAGATCTCTCTATTTTTTTGTTCATCGATCAACTTTTCTCTTAGTATCCAGTGCACTTCAAAAAGGGTTAAAACAGAGTATCCTCATGTGAACAGCTCTGTTCTTGTCGTAACGATACATTGGGGACTTCTCAAAACAATACATTGGGGAGACAATGGGATAATGATGCAGAGTATCTTCATGTGAACAGCTCTGTTCTTGTCGTAACGGCAAATCCTTATAGCACCCTCTAAACCAGCAAGAGTTGATTCCTTATAGCCAAAATTATACCATTCCTGCGCAATAGCTTCTTTCCCAGCAACAATCTCATCACGGAAATCAGGCTGTGATATCGATTTACAGAAAAAGCTAGCACTCAAAATCCATTCAATTGCGGCACTAAACCCATTCAATTAAAATCCCTTATGCGTAACCTAAATTTTGAAGCTTCAAGAAGTTTCAATTATGAGTTTTAATCAAATGGATTTTGAAGGTTCAAGCTTCAGTGGCGAGTTCAATGGCAGGATGATGATAAAGCAAAATTGCAGTTACCAACAGGATAAGTGTAACGCTCGCGTCCGAGAATTCTATCGAGGATCCTCGAAGACCAATGAGGATGGTCCGAGGATCAACGTCGGATTGCGAAGAACGATTGGGAATAAGTGAATTCGGTCGAAGAAAATCCGAATGTACGAGGAAAAACGAGTCTAGAAGCTCATTTCCGATAAATCCGCGTGGATTGGTCGAGGGACTAGTGTTCAGACATGATACGTTCGGACAGAGATGGATAATATTCGGACATGATCAGATAACGTTCGGACAAAGTGGATAATGTCCGAAGAAGATATGGAATCTTCGATAAAAGAAAATAAGGTTCGACAAAAATCAGATAATCTTCGGATAATCAGATAATTTCTCGAGAAAGCGGTTTTAATCTTCAAAGATTAATGGGCCGTCTTCGAGATTACAAGACCATCATTGAGATTAATAAAATAATCTTCGATGATTAAGGCCCAATGGACCGGCCCAAATAAGGTTTGGTGATTAAGTGTATTATTAGGGTTTTATGTGAAACCCTAATGATATAAAAGAGGGATTTATCGCTTTAGTGAAGGGGACACAAAAACGTGATGTTTAACCCTAGTCGCACAAGAAGAATGAGGAAGAAAACTCGAAAGAAAAACCCTAAGTAAAACATTGTCGAGTTCTGCCGCCGATGGTCGAGAAAGTTCATAAGATCGTCGATAATCATCAAGGATTATCGAGATAGAGTCAGGATTTATCGAGAAAGTGCAACGGGTGTCGAGTATAATCAAATATTCATGTTCGATTATCGAGTATGGGAGGATCTACGTGGGATTTATGTTTGTGGTGGAGAATACGCGAAAGAGTAACGTTGGGATCGATGATCCTAAGGATCATCGAGGATTACGAGTTTCCATCGAGAGAAACCGTAGATCTTCGAGTAAAATTAAAGATCTATCGCAGCGGATCGTGGAAAATAGTAGATCTATCGATAATCGTCGATATCTATCGCAATGGTTCGAGGAAGGTAAAGATCTGTCGAGATTTGTCGCAGCGGCTCGAGGGGAAAGTAGATCTGTCAAAGGATCGTTGAGATCCATCGAAGTAAAAAGCAAGATCATCGAGATATGTCGAGGAAAATGTGAGGATCGTCGAGGAAACCAAGGAAACGTCAATGATGGTTCGCGGATCTCGCGGATGGTGATCGTGATAGAGCGGTGAACGTGACGATCGAGAAAGATACATTGGATCCCAAAGATGATCGAATATTCGGGGTCGAAGAGGAAGGTGGCTACAGTGGGTTTTCATAGGAGTGAAGAACGCGGTTGATGTTCGGCGCGGTGCCTACTCTGAACATCTCTCTCTTTGTGCTTGGTTATGTGGGGTGGTTGGTTGAATAACTAAGTAAAAAGGGGGATTTTATTGGATAAGAAGAAGGTAGCTAGTCCAAGGATGGAATGTTCGGGAGCTAATGAAGGAAGCTCGAAGAAACGGGTACCAAACGTGGACGGCTACAAGGATTTACATGGACGTACGTGGACAAGTGGACACAATCCTAAGATTGGATAAGGTATGATGGGGTAATTGTTAAAGTTAGTCAATTACTAAAGATGAATGTTTACTTGATGTGGAATGTTAAAAGAAATTTTTAAATAGTGGTAATTCCGTGTAAGTGTTACTCTCGGATTTTATGGCCAAGAGTTTGATCCGGTACATGGTACCGGGTTGGGGTGTTTCAATAAGCTTCAAGTTTCCATTGAAAAGCAGAAATGTCGAGGTCAATTTGATTTCGGATTCGCTTGACGTCGTCGAGAAGGAGAAAATGTTGAGAAATAATTGATGAATTTTGATTGCTAGAAAAAAAGGACAACATTTGTCCGTGTGGCGTGATTTTATTGGAAGAGATTTGGAGAGTTTTGATTGGTTGAGAATAAGGATAAATTGGGGTAAGAACATGGAATTAAGAGAATGAAGTAAAGTGAATTAATTTGGAATAGAGTAGATTTGAGAGTAGGTAGATTGGAGTATCTCAGCATCAATTAAACTAAAAAGGTCACGTGTATTAGATTACGCAAAACCAACTTAATTATCTTGAGCTGATCTTAGTGTATTTTGTGGGCTGGTTTAGCTAATATGAAAGTGATTCAATTTTTGGCTTACTGAAAAGAAGGAGCCATCACGTGAATGTTTTGTTGTGTGGACATATTATCAAATCGAGACTTGGGTTGTTGTGAACTGGATTGTATTATCATGGGTTGACGTTGGGTAGAGAAATCGATATTTTCCCCAAACTATGTTACTTTATTCTATTTATACATAGAACTTTACGGTGTTAATGTGCCGTTAACTTGAAGATAATGGCAAAACTAGCTTGGGTAGACTCGAATTAGGGTTTAGGAGGAATTAAGAGAAGACGATAACCACCACACTAATTTGTAACTCTATAATGTTTCATGTATCTAATACAATATATTTAGTAAACTACTATTCTTCATCTTCATCATGCACCTGGTAACTCCTCGTTGAAGATCCAGATCAAGGATGACGCTGGTTCGGAATTTGAGAAGGCTGTGAGATGTAGCAAATCTTCATCGACTTGAGATTCTAAGGTTGATGGAGGTAGGCTCTGTGCGAGGGTATTGGAGATGGGAAGCGAGTTTGGTCGTGGTTTCGTGGATCAAAGTCTCAGAGTTCGAGATGTTATCTATCGCCATTTTCACATCAGTGGTGAGAAGAAATTATTAACGAATATTGAAATAATGTTTTTCTCATTAAACCAAAGAATGTACCAAGTGGTTTATATATACATGAGCTGAAGTTAAGTAAAGTTAAGTAGAGTGAATAGAGCTAAAGAAAACTCTATTCAACTCATATATGCTAATACACCCCCCCCCCTTAGCCGAACCACTATTAGAAATGAACAATCTTGAAATTGACATTCAGTTAAGGATTGAGTGAAATAGACCAGGGTGGAGAGGCTTAGTCAGTATATCTGCAAGCTGGATATTGGTAGATACATATATAACCTTCAAGAAGCCATTCTTCACTTGATCCCGAGTTATGTGACAGTCGATTTCAACATGTTTCGTTCTCTCATGGAACATCGGGCTATTAGCAATGTGCATTACTAACTTATTTTCCTAAACAACTTAGTAGGAAACCGAACTTGCACATGCAAATCAGTCAACATCTAATTCAACCAAAGCATTTCCTTAGTAGCAGCTGCCATACTCCTAT
The DNA here is from genome assembly GCA_004349715.1 of Crucihimalaya himalaica. Lineage (NCBI taxonomy): Eukaryota > Viridiplantae > Streptophyta > Magnoliopsida > Brassicales > Brassicaceae > Crucihimalaya > Crucihimalaya himalaica. The sequence continues at coordinate 41,780 of SMJT01000198.1, forward strand.
ATTCAGCCTTTGTGCTACTGTTACTTACTAAATCCTGCTTCTTAGACTTCCATGAAATGAGTGAAGTTCCAAGAAACACACATGTACATGTGACAGATCTCTTTGTATCAGTACATGTCCCATATCTGCTTTAGCAAATCCATTCAAGCAAATTTTTGTGGAAGCAGAGAAAAACAAATCTTGGCCTGGATTGTTCTTCAAATATTTCAGAATGTGATGTGCTGCCTGGAGATGAATGTCTGTAGAAAAAAGATAGGAACTGGCTAAGTTTTTGGATTGCAAAAGTGATATCAGGTCTTGTTATGCAGAGATACAACAATCGACCAACCAACTCCCTATATGGTGTACCATCATCAAGCAAATGGCTCTGTCTCTTTAATCAAAGGAATCTTAGGATCCATAGGAACCGATTTAAGCTTACATCCCAACAGAGAAGCATCAGATAGCAAATTCAAGCAATATTTTCTCTTACAAACTGAAATTCTCTTTGAGTTGCGTGTAATCTCAAGTCCTAAGAAGAAGCGAGCATAACCAAGATCTTTGATCTTAAATTGCTTAGAAAGAGTACATTGAACATCTTCAACAACTTCATCATTGTTACTCACAATGAGAATGTCATCAACATATACTGACAAGGCTATAAATGATGCATCTGTGACCTTCACAAACATTGTGTTATCTACATAAGACTGAATAAATCCATCATCAAGAAGAGCCTTTGATAAACACTTGTACCATTGTCGTGAAGCTTGCTTCAGTCCAAAGATGGATTTACGAAGCAAGACTCATATAGATCTCCTCTTCTAAATCACTATGCAAAAAGGCATTTGTGACGTCCATCTGTATTAAACTCCACCCTTCTCTAGCTGCTAAACAAGAATCAATTTCACACTAGCTAACTTAGCTACTAGAGAGAATGTATCAAAATAATCAACTCCCTCTTGTTGTTTTAAACCCTTAACAACTAACCTGGCCTTATATCTTTCTATAGTGCCATCTGGATTCTACTTAATTGTATAAACCCATTTACACCCCACCACATTCTTACCTGGGGGTAAAGAAACAATACTCCAAGTCTTGTTCAGTTCCATTGCTCCTGTCCATTGAACAAATACAATAGCTTGCTTAAAAGTTTTAGGCTCTGTCTCCACAGAAATAGAAAGAACAAAAGACTGGGATCTTTCAGGCTAGAATAGGAAAGAACTAATGACAGAGGATAAGGAGTGGTACAAATTTTAAGAGGAGATGAAGGAGAAATTTGTGAAGGAGAATTTTTTTTGAGAAAACAGTGGTAATCAGATAAGTAAGTTGGAGTTTAACCTGTTCATTTTGGCATGCCATTAGATAGTGAAGCTACTGATCTCTCTACAATAACCATTTTCCTTGTTACAGGTGGGGTACTAGAGGTTGAAGTAGAGGCATGCACTGAAGATGATGCATCAGAAAATTAAAAATATCAGGATGAATGAAAGGTGCATTATCAAAATGAACACAGTGTCATGCTGAATGATGGGGACAATATCATAATGAATAATTGGTGCATTTTCACGTGTATGTGCAGAAGTATTAGAATCAATAACGTCTAAGTTTATAAGACCAGGTAAGGGCAAAATACAATCAGAAAGTATGTCATGTGACTGTGGTTTATGAGTAGTATGAAATGGAAATATTATTTCATGAAAAATCACATAACGAGAAACTGACACAAGATTTTATTCAAGATGCAAAAATTTATAGACCTTGTAGCCAGAAGCATAACCCAAAAACACACATTGTTCTGCATGAGAACTGAACTTATCCTATATTTCAATAAGGCAGAAACATAGCGAAGACAACCAAAACTTATCAGAAAGTGATAATCAGGTTGCTTCTCAGTTAACATTTCATATGGAGACAAGTTCTTTAACAATGAAGATGGAGTTCTATTGATAAGAAACACATAAGTTAAAACACAATCACTCCTATATGCTAAACGAATATTTGATTGAAACAACAATGCTCTAGCAACATTTTAACAAATGTTGGTGTTTACGTTCTACCACTGAGTTTTGTTGTGAAGTATAAGCACAAAAGAACTGATATATCATGCCATGTTTTTGAACAATATCAGTAAAAGCTAACTCTGGTGCATTGCCAGTCCTAATAGCCTTGAAAACCACATTACTGAGTTTTAACATGTAAAATAAAAGTGGAAAAATGTCTGTGAACTTCACTTTTATTACTCATCATATAGACCCAAGTTACACGAGTACAATCATCCACTAGAGTAAAGAAGTATTGTAACCTTCAACAGATTCAATAGAAAATGGACCCCAAACATCTAAGTGAACTAGATCAAATGGTGAAGAGGAAAAATGATTATGTGACTCAAAAGGTAATCTTTTTTGTTTAGCTAAAGGACATACAGAACATTGTGTAGGATGTGTTAGAATTGACCTGGGTATATGCAAAACAATTGAAAGATGATGTAACTTGTCAGTAGATAGATGTTCAAGGTGCATGTGCTAAAGATCTCCATCTACTAGCAAGGATCCAAGAAAGTGTACGTGATGGAGCAGTTGAATCAGGTTGTAAGATGTAGAGACTGTGCATAAGAATGCCTTTACCAATCGTCAAGTCATGAATAAACTCCTGAATTACACATGAATCCACATAGAAATGTGCAGAGCAGTGATTAGTTCTTAACATGCTACTTACATGATTATATTGTACTTAATAGATGGAACATATAAAACATCATGCAATATGAGTGAATATAATAATGGAACTGTGTTTGTGTGTGTAATATCAATCCTAGTATCATTAGGTAAGAAACAGTTACTCCAGACACATTGGTAATGTCACTAAATAATGTCAAATAAGAACAAACATAAGTTTTTGCTTTACTGTCTATTATCCAACAACCATGAGGAAGATTTGTATATAGAGTAGAAAGACATTGATGCTGAAATGTAAGAGTATTATTTTCAAAATGAAGAGAGGTGGATGGAAATGGAGAGATACCAGATGTAGATTTAGCAGCCATAATACCATGCTCAGTGACCGATGAAGGTTGTGAATTTGGAACTTTAGGCTGTGAAACTTGAACATGAGCTGCCAATTGTTGAATTACAGTTTGTACTTGATCATCTTAGTGTACTCAAATTCAGATTTGTATCATTGATAGCTGGTGAAGGTATGTATGGCATTGAATCAGTCACTACGTTTGCCACAATATTTGTTTTTTATTGACTCCGATATTGTCCTCCTCTTGGCTGAAAGCTTTGTGATGGAGCAGATGATCTCTGTTGATTATAGTTAGAAAAAGTGCTCTTAGTTGATGACTGGTTCTTCCGCTACCATCCGCAAACACTGCGTTTGCGGGTGGTAGCGGTTGTTAGCAATTGAAAACAATCAAGGAACCCGCTCCGAACCGTTCCCAACCGCTCTAAATCGCCAGATTTCAAAAGCTGTTTCTCGCAAGCGTTTGCGGTTGCGGGCGGTTGCGGTTGGGTAATTAAAAAAACTAAATTAAAAAAAAAAAATCATAGCTGGAATTAAAAAAATTAAAATTATATATTTACCCATATATATATATATTGTATCAGGTTCTCTGTTCTTAAACCCTAATTATTATTTTCTCACCATTTATTCTTTATTTTGTTTTCTTCTATTATAATTATGGCTTCTAAGTGAACTTCAAAAATATTCTTAAGAATATCTATGACCAGTTTGGAATTGATTTGAGTTGGAGTCGAGTCAAAAGTCATTTGTATTCATTGAAGAAACTTTATAATATTTATAAAGGTAATCAGGAAAACCTACGAATTCAAGCACATTTCTTACAATTTGTCACATTACTTAATACACTTTTTAGTGATGAACCAAATGCATAATTAATAAGAATTTCACTATAAAATTTATTGGTTTTGAATAATTATTAAGTACTTTAATTATGGGTTTTAATTATTAATTGTGTTTAATATTTTTATATTTTACCATAACAATATAACTTTTTGTGTTTTTATAACTTTTTATAATATTATATTATATTTATCTTTGTTATTTTTTATCTAACCGCTGGTTAACCAGTCGTAAACCTCCCGCAAACACAGTTATTTCCAAACGCTAAACCAGTCGTTTAAAACGTTTAGTAACGCTTGAAACCGCAACCGCCCGTTTCCGCAAACTCCCGCAAACGCAACCGCACCCGCTGCGGTTAAACTAGTCAGGCCCTTAAAGCCTGGTATGTGGCCTGGAGGATACCCATGAAGGTCAAAAATATTTTGAACCACATGTCCAGTCTGTCCACAATGTGTGCATATATGACGAGGTGCTCTTGGTATGTATCCATTGTGAACAACATAAGCAACATTATCTATTGGTCCTCTATATATTGAAGTTTCAGAGGTAACCGAATCCAGAGCAGATGCCTGAAACAACACATTGCCAGACTTGATAGACGGCTTAATATGTTTTCGTCTTTCATCCTGAGTAACCAGATTAAATGCATCTTCAATAGAAGGGATGGATTTCATCATTAGAATATGTCTTCTTGTAGATTCATATGACTCGTTTAACCCCATAAGAAATTTAGTAACTCGACTTCTCTGTTCGAGTTTCTCCCATAACACTGTTGCATTACATTCACATTTACCACAAGTACAAACTGACAACTCCACATAATTCTTATACTCCTCCCATAGAGTGACCAGCTCTGTAAAATATGTGCTAACATCCATAGCACCTTGTTGGATAGTACTTAACCTTTGCTCAATCTCGTATACTCTAGAAGCATCATCTTACTTGAACCTAGACAATATATTCTTCCATATTCCCTTAGCCGGGGACGAGGCTAAGATGCCACAAATGAAAAAAAAAATCTCTCATGCCACAACATAATCTCCTTGCCACCTTCTATGTTGAATTCCTATTTCACCCTTAATGAGAAACCCTCTCATTCAAGTGGAACGTTTGATTGAGGGTAGTAATTGAAAGTCTCTCTTTGTATTAGAGCCTTTGAATTAGAAATAATTTCTAATTAAAAAAGAAATAGTGAAAAAAGGAAAAAAAAAAGTAGACCCTCGTTCCAGCGTTGTCTTCTCCGACATCTGGGAAACTTCTTCTTTGTTCCTCCTCCTCTGAGCCAACGTCGTCTTCTCCGCCATCTCGCCGGTTTCCGCTCCGCCGCCATTTAGCATCCGGATTTTATCCTCTCCTCTCCTCCGCCATTGCTGAAAAGAAGAAAATATTTGGGTAAGTTGTTGAGTTCTTGATTTAGGATTTGAGAGAAAATAACAAATTAGAGATTTGAAATGAAAATTGCTTGACTGGGTATAACATTTAGTTGGTATTCACGTTTCAAGTGATGATTAGGTATGTGCATTGATAAATTCTACAGTAGTTTAATTGAATCGTGTTGAATCGGAAGAGATTGAGATTACCCAAATCCATTCGATTTCATAAACCAAATCTGCAGATCTAGTCCAACTCGTTCAACTGTTTACAGTGATAATAATTGGTCCAAATGATACAACTGTCTGGACAGTTGGACCATTTGTGCATGAGCAGATGTACCAGTTGGACATAAAATACCATTTCTTCAAGAACAGTTGTACTAGTTGAACCGAAAATACCATTTCAACAAGAACAGTTGTACCAGTTGGACCGAAATAGCAATAGCTTGATAATGTGTATTTATTATTTTTATTTATAGGAGGCGATGAAGTACAGGAGGACCAACATATATTTTTACTGTGGAGGGTGCTATTCAGAAGAGCATGAATGGATTTCAAAAAATTCTCTATACGCTATATCGATTAAGACGTCATCATTGGAGGAGATAATTTATACGGTATTAGCATAGAAGATATGCAGGAAGATTGCGATAGATGAAACGACCGTGAAGCTGAAATTGAGTTACAATCTATCTAATGCTCGGAGAGAGTCATATATTGTAGATGACGAGGACGTTATTGTTTATCTAACATCATTGAATAAAGAGGGATTGACACCTGTTTTGCATGTGGAGTTGTTGAATGATGTGGAAGACAATATGAGGTTTGACCAACTTTCAAGAGCCGAGGGAGGAAGTTCATTTGGTGTGAATTATTAGAGAGTTGATGATGAGGTGGAAGATGTAGCTAATGTTGGCATCCTTACTTTTTTTAGAGCGGGTGGAACAGCAGAAGAACAAAACGAGCCTGTTATTGATGAGGTGAGGGCTAATGTTGAGGAAGAAAATGTTGGTAATGATGATAGTGAGAATGTAACACGTGGCGGATTTGCGTATGTGGATAGCCCGATGATTAACCATTTGGATGATAGTCTTCCTGAATATGTTGACCTTCCTCGAGCTCGTGTAGAAGAAATTCATTATATTGAAGAATGGGATGATGGTACGGGTCTTGAATTAAAACAAGAATTTTGTTCCAGGGAGGCATTACAAGATTTGGTTGGCAGAGCTGCAAATAAGAATTGTTTTGGATATGAAACTGTTAAGTCAGATCGGACGAGACTTATGTTATGATGCCGAGAAGCTTCGAAAGGTTGCCCATGGTATTTACGAGCTACACGAACTACTAATTCATTATTGTGGAGTGTCATAATACACAGAAAGATGCATACATGCTCTCGGTCTGATGCGAGTAAAAGCAGTTCTAAACCTAAAGGCTCACAACGATTAGTATCAAATTTATTGCATGAATCGTATCCTGGTCGAATGGACTCCCCGCCTCCTAAAAGTATCCTTGGTCTTGTTCAGAAAAATCTTTCATTGGAGTGCTCCTACTCGACCGCTTTGAGAGGGAAAAAACGACATGTTTGTGAGGTGCGGGGGAGTCCTGAAAAAAGCTACAAGTTGTTTTTTTCTTATCTCTACGAGTTTGAGAAGGCAAATCATGGGACATTAACATATGTGGAATTGGATTTAATGAGTAGGTTTAAGTACTTATTCATCGCTTTGGGTGCTAGCATTGAAGGGTTTAGAGCAATGAGAAAAGTGATAGTTGTGGATGCAACATTTCTTACGCATGGTGGTGTGCTAGTTTTTGCAACAGCTCAGGATCCTAATCATCACCATTATCCCATTGCGTTTGGTGTACTTGACGGTGAGAATCATCTTAGTTGGAACTGGTTTTTCACAAAGCTGAAAACCGTTATACCGAATGTTCCTGAATTAGTTTTTATAAGCTACATACATCTTAGTATCATCGCAGCTGTCGATACTTTGTACCCGGGCTCAAAGCATGCGCATTGTATTTGGCATTTATCTCAAAACGTGAGACAAAGGGTGTCGTTTGACAAGGACGCAGCTGCAGAAAAATTCAGGGCTTGCGCTCATGCTTATACTGAGAGCAAGTTTAACATAGAGTACAATGATTTTATGAGTAGGTATCCTGCAGCCGCCACGTACTTGGAAGCGGGTATAACGGTGGAGAAGTGGACAATGTGCTATTTTCAAGGAGACAAGTACAATGTAGACACTAGTAATTCTGCGGAGTCAATAAATAGTGTGTTTAAGAAAGCAAGGACTTACCCCTTATTACCGATGTTTGATGCGATCATTGAAAAAATGTCTGAATGGTTTAACAAACAGAGGCATCAAGTGGCTGCTGCTTCGGACTTCAAAAAAGTGGTGCCTTATGTGGAGAACGAATTGCATGAACGATGTGCAACTGCAATAACTTTGATGGTGACTGAGCTCAACGGCAGTCGGCTTGAATATGACGTAAAAGGAGTCAATGGGAAGTCGTATGTGGTGGACCTGGAAATGAAAACTTGTTCTTGCAGATGTTTTGATATCGACAAGTATTTGTGTGTCCATGCAATATCCGCAGCGAGGTCCTTCATGCGGAAGGAAGGGATAAAGGCGAATATCCAAATTTATGATCTATGCTCGAAATATTACTTCTTTGAGACTTGGGCCTTGGCATATGTTAGAACGATTTATTTAGTGCCACATGAGTCTCATTGGAACGTTCCTGCTGAAATTGAAGAAATGTTCGCATTACGCCAGAAAAGCGACAAAAAAAGGGAAGAAATCAAGAAACGCGGTTTCCATCCACCGGAGAGCGTCGCCGTAAGAGGAATAACAAGTTTGTGTCTGGCATAAACTTGGAAAGGTGGTTGCAGTCCGAAAATTCTTAAGTTATGCGTTTGTATTTGTATGAATATGTATTTCTCTGAATTTGTATGTGTTTGATTTGTACAACTCAGTTCGTATTGGTCCAACTGTGAACAAATCTGAATATTTATGAATTAGTAGTTGTAGGATTGGTTCATCTTGTTCAACTTCGTTAATCTGAATTTTTTTTTAAAAAATGTGGAAACCTCTAATTAAACCATGTAAGTATTCCAAAACATATGGAAACAATTTAAAAAATGAATAATACAAGAAATTTAAAATTTTTGAAATTTGTTTTGTGATTTTCACAAAACACACCTACTAGTATAAGGAGTTCTATTGTACTTGTCACCCACTTACTATGTGAAAGATGAAAATACTATGAATTCGCACATATTGTATTGTTAAAACATCTTAAATGATGACTAACGGAGGAAAATGAAGGGTCCAACTACAAAATATTGTTCATCCCTAAGGTTCAACTTAAAAAACCTGATAATCGTCATAGTCCAACTATGAAGGCAAGTGTACAACTGACCAACTTGGTTCAACTATGAACAATTTACAAAAAGAAATACACGTGGAAGAGCACGTGTGTCTCCATATTTTATTGTTTTTTAAAAAAACTCAATTAAAAAAACAGTTTTCAGCATCATCATCTCTCACAATGGCGTCTGCAACTAGTTTCCCCAGTGGTGGCATTGATGTCCGCCGAGAGAGTTCATGCAGGGACATGTTGTTCATGCCTCAACACTGTCGTTATGAATTTGTGGAACAGAATGCCTTTGTGAGGCTTTAAAGAACACCGCCGAGAGAGTTCACGCAACAGTGGAATGCTCGTCGTTGATACTAAACATGGCTGAGTGGGAGTACGTTGGAGAAGCATGAAGGGACATGTTGTTCAGGCCTCGACACTGTCGTTATGAATTTTTGGAACATAATGTCTCTGTGAGGCTTTAAAGAACACCGCCGAGAGAGTTCACGCAACAGTGGAATGCTCGTCGTTGATATTAAACACGTCGTCATGCTGTCTCTGGATCTCCTTCTCCTACTGCCCCTATTTTATCTTCCACGGCCGGAGTAGCTGTGCCGGAGATGTCTTACGGAGCAAATGCAGCAACTCCAGGCAAGTGTAACTATGAAAGCAAGTGTACAACTGAACAACTAGGTTCAACTATACCCAATTTTCAAAATCAAATACATGTGGGAGAGCACGTGTGCTTCCTTTTTAAAAAAAAAAAACTCGAAAAAAACTATTTTCTCTTTCTTCTAAATGTTAGACCTTAATATTATATTTTGTTTCGTGTTATGTTATTTTGTTTATAGTTGGCTCATTATTTTGTTTGCAAATCTTAAATAAATACTTAACAAACTGAATCCAAATATTGCATAAAAACACACAAAACCAAAAGAAACCATTGTATCCAGAATAACATAAAAATCTAACCGAGTTCTAACCAATGTTTTTCAAACCAAAGTAAGATCACTGTAATGGTTTGTCTCTCTTCCGCTTCACACCTGTATCTATAACTTCTGGTTCTCCCAGGTTTTTCTTTATTTTCTCCAGCTTGAGGCGTTTCCTCTCCTCTTCCAGCACATCATCTTCTAAGATAGCTCTCTTTTTCTTCTTTTCATCCTTCTTCTCAACTGTCTTCTTCTCACCTCCATCCTCGATGTCTGTCTTCTCCATAGGATTGCTCATATCCAATAACGGAGCTGCCACATCCACATCATTGGTAATTACAAATCCAGTATGGGGACTTCCCCCCGAACCTATCACACCACTTCCGTGAGTCGCCACATGGTTCTGGATAACCTTCACTCTCACCTCCAAATCAGTAAGCTTCTCCACCACTTTCTTATCCAGATTACCAAGCGCCTCCATGAGTACCGTAAACCCTTTCTCCATCTCTTTCAAGAGTATTGCCTTAATAGATTCAGGGTCTTCAATAGAGTTCTCCTTCTCATTCACACCCTCGATCATCCTTGAGCTTGAAGAAAGTCGAGCTTTCACGTCCACTTCGTACCAACCTTTCCAGAATATGGTCTTTCTCTGGACGAGTAGATGTTCTCTCCAACTTTCAACGACCGGATCAACGAAACCGAGGCCTTCATCAACATCATGCTCAACAATGCGTTCCAACAAACCTCGCTCACCCTCTGTAGGTTGCAAGATGCTAATAATGTCCTGAAATTATCACAAAATATAACTTTAAGTTTATGAAATTATCGCAAATAATACCAAGTNAAGTATTCCAAAACATATGGAAACAATTTAAAAAATGAATAATACAAGAAATTTGTTTTGTGATTTTTCACAAAACACACCTACTAGTATAAGGAGTTCTATTGTACTTGTCACCCACTTACTATGTGAAATATGTGAAAGATGAAAATACTATGAATTCGCACATATTGTATTGTTAAAACATCTTAAATGATGACTAACGGAGGAAAATGAAGGGTCCAACTACAAAATATTGTTCAACCCTAAGGTTCAACTTAAAAAACCTGATAATCGTCATAGTCCAACTATGAAAGCAAGTGTACAACTTACCAACTTGGTTCAACTATGCACAATTTACAAAAACAAATACACGTGGAAGAGCACGTGTGTCTCCATATTTTATTGTTTTTTAAAAAAACTCAATTAAAAAAACAGTTTTCAGCATCATCATCACAATGGCGTCTGCAACTAGTTTTCCCAGTGGTGGCATTGATGTCCGGCGAGAGAGTTCATGCAGGGACATGTTGTTCAGGCCTCAACACTGTCGTTATGAATTTGTGGAACAGAATGTCTCTGTGAGGCTTTAAAGAACACCGCCGAGAGAGTTCACGCAACAGTGGAATGCTCGTCGTTGATACTAAACATGGCTGAGTGGGAGTACGTTGGGGAAGCATGAAGGGACATGTTGTTCAGGCCTCGACACTGTCGTTATGAATTTTTGGAACAGAATGTCTCTGTGAGGCTTTAAAGAACACCGCCGAGAGAGTTCACGCAACAGTGGAATGCTCGTCGTTGATATTAAACACGTCGTCATGCTGTCTCTGGATCTCCTCCTCCTACTACCCCTATTTTATCTTCCACGACCGGAGTAGCTGTGCCGGAGATGTCTTACGAAGCAAATGCAGCAACTCCAGGCAAGTGTAACTATGAAGACAAGTGTACAACTGAACAACTAGGTTCAACTATGCCCAATTTTCAAAAACAAATACATGTAGAGAGCACGTGTGCTTCCTTTTTAAAAAAAAAAAAAACTCGAAAAAAAACTATTTTCTCTGTATCAGAGAGAAAGAGGGAACCGAGAAAAAGTTAGACCTTAATATTATATTTGGTCACAAAACAATATTATAATTATCTTCACCATATTAAAAAAACTATCTTCACCATCTTTCTCACTTTTCTCATCCTCTCTTTCCTCAGCCTCTACTTCTGCATCCTCTCCTTTCTCAGCCTCTTCCTCATCATCAGAAATACCCTGCAAATACAGAAAAAATAACACTACTTCGTTTACAGCTGTCCCAGATGTACCATTTGTACCATAACCACAAAATCATTCTTAGTTGGACACAGTTGGACAGTTGGACTTAAATTACCTGCTGAATATCTTCACCATCTTTCTCACTTTCCTCATCCTCGCTTTCCTCACTTTCCTCACTTTCCTCACTTTCCTCACTTTCTTCATCTTCCTCTTCTCTCTCAGTCTCTTCTTTATCATCATCTCTATTCCCATCATCTCTATCTTCACCATCGTTCTCTACTTCCTCATCGTCTCTTTTCTCAGCCTCTTCTTTGCTAATTTCTTGATTCACTTTTTCTAGCGTTTCTTTTTGATTACTAGTGGCTTCTTCAACTGTTTCCTTATGAAAACCCTTTGTTTTCTTAGAACGATGCCCATCTTTCTGTTTAGAAGGAGACACCTTTCTCTCTTTTGAATCTCTCAATGTTTTCTTAAGGCCCATTGTACGAACCATTGCTACAAAATAACGCATAAAAACTTGCAACTCAGTATAGAGAAGACAATAATGATGAATAGATGACCAAGAGATCCCTAAATCGAAAACAAGAGATCCCTAAATCTAAACATACCAAAGACGGTGGCGGTTTCGGGAGAAAATCGGGACACAACGCGAGGGAACTCGTCGGAGGAGGAGAAGGAACTCGTCGGAGGAAGAGAAGGAACTCGTCGGAAGAGGAAGAGAAGGAACTCGTCGGAAGAGGAGAAAGATTTAACGTTTCACGAATTAAAAATTAGGGATTTTTTTGTTTTGAGATTGGATCCGGGTCGGGCTCTCGGTCGGGTTGGATTTTAATGGTTGGGTTTGTAAATAAGCAGAACTTCCTTAAATTTTAGGTCATTTCATACAGATTTCAATTAAAAAATAATGTTTACGGAAATGTAATATAGAGAAATGGCAATTGAGCCATTCTTTTCACTAATTGTGGCAATTGAGCCATTGATCCCCCTCAGCCATGGATATAAACGACAAACTTTGTCCAATCTTCTTTGATACTGAATTTATGAGCCATGTGGCTACCATATCATTATCTAGACCAATAACTATAATCCCTATGACTAGAAGGAGGTTGAGTTATTGTACAAATCAAAGCTTGTTGCGAACATTTAGAGCCATACGCACTGATCTTCTGCATGAGTGAAAATCTGCTCCGCTTGATAAACGATTTGAAACAAGAATCAAGCCAGTATGATCTGAGCTATGTAAGAAATAAGGATTCTCATAATGATCCATGGACTGCCGCGATTCTTCAAGATATTTTCACGGTTGTTCAAAATTTCTCGATGTTGTCATTAGATTCCAAGAAAATTAATCAAAGAACGCGATTGATATATCTAATTCGATGTGAATCTGAAGAAAGCAAGAAAAGCTTCGATATGATGATTAATCAAAGATTCGAGCTGAAAAACAACAAACAAGGATGAAACGAGTATCACGAGCTAGATAATGGTGGATATTAAGGTTGCGAAAGAAAAAAAGATGGATTGACAGCTTGAAATGCTCATTGAGTGAAACTTGAGCTCAAATCTCGTCAATGGTGGATGAATTGAAAAAGATACAATATGTTGATAATTTTGGTGAATCAACAAGGAAATGAAGATGAATTGAAGATCTGTGGTGATTCTATGAAGATGAGTGAGAAGCGAAAGAAGAGTTTGTTAGAGTGCTCTGATACCAAATTAACGAATATTGAATTTTTCTCATTAAACCAAAGAATGTACCAAGTGGTTTATATATACATGAGCTGAAGTTAAGTAGAGTGAATAGAGCTAAAGGAAACTATATTCAACTCATATATGCTAATAGAAATTTTGTGTGTAGTGTTCATATGAAGTAAAATGAATAATGTTTGGCTAATTTCATGTTTAGTGGTAGCAAAATTTTCAATCCGATTACTCTGATTTAACAAAGTGTGTTTAATAGATCTTGATCCGTCGATTTGGATCTACAACGAGGAGTTTCAAAATCAATCTCCTTGATTCCGGCGAATTTCACATGGATGATGAAGATGAAGAGTAGTAGTTTATTAGATATGTTTTATTATAATGTGAAACAATACAAAATTATAGCTTGGTGTGATGATGGTTATCGTCCTCTTTCAATGCCGCCTATACCCAAGTTCGAGGCTCTCCAAGCTAGTTTTGCCATTTTTTTCAATTGTTAGAACAAGGGGATCGTTGTTTTTTCAATTGTTGACTTCAAGTCCAAGGTGCCAATTTTAATGTTTACGTATCGTCCTAGTCAGCGTCTATTAACGGCACATTAACACCATTTTACGATTTGATGTTTTTTACTGGAATAGGATAGTTAGTATAAGAAATTCAAATCCTAGCTTAGTTGATGTAGGTTTTGGCACATGAGAAAGTTCTGTATATGAATACGATAAAGTAATACATAGTTCGTTGGGGAAATGGCAGAATGTGTACGTGTAATATTTTATTAAGTTATTTGATTTGGTTGGTTTAATTATTAAATCAAGTCAAATTAAATTAATTAAAATACATCAACTTAATTCGATTGGAATTGAGGTTTAGGTTTTGTTGGTTAGGTTTATTAAACTAAATTATTATTATTATTATTATTATTATTATTATTATTATTATTATTATTATTATTATTATTATTATTATTATTATTATTATTATTATTATTATTATTATTATTATTATTATATTATCTATTTATTATTATTTATTATATTATTATTATTATTATTATTATTATTATTATTATTTTATTATTATTATTATTATTATTATTATTATTATTAATTATTATTTATTATTATTATTATTATTATTATTATTATTAATTATTATTATTATTATTATTATTATTATTATATTATTATTATTATTATTATTATTATTATTATTATTATTATTATTATTATTATTATTATTATTATTATTATTATTATTATTATTATTATTATTATTTTATTATTATTATTATTATTATTATTATTATTATTATTATTATTTATTATTATTATTATTATTATTATTATTATTATTATTATTATTATTATTATTATTATTATTATTATTATTATTATTATTTTATTATTATTATTAATTATTATTATTATTATTATTATTATTATTATTATTATTATTATTATTATTATTATTATTATTATTATTATTATTATTATTTTATTATTATTATATTATATTATTATTATTATTATTATTATTATTATTATTATTATTATTATTATTATTATTATTATTATTATTATTATTATATTAATTATTAATTATAATATTTTTAATTATTATTTAGTCTTTGACCGGTTAACCTAAACTTATGCAGATTGAGATTTGAGGTTGAACGAAATTCTCGTTTTTGCTAATCTATCAGTGAATTCAGAACTGATTTGCTAAGTTGAGGACAAGATTGTGTTTTCCTCCTATATAAATATATTTAGATAATTATCTAGTTTATGGTTAAGGTAAGTATATTGTTTGTTGAGTGTATATATATTTATATATATAACATTATTTTATAGATGAATATATAAGTAATTCGTATAAACATAGAAAAAATTAATTAATAATAAATATAATGGAGATAGACATTAAAAATGATTAGTTTTCTGCATGTCGCGTGGTTTTGTGAAATGTATGTTATTGTGTAGAAAATAATGGTTGTGTTAGAAAATGCGGATGAGCCGCGGAGACGTTGTCTGCAAGGAGAAATCCTGGTAGTTGTGTGATGGCCTATGGATGTGGATTCGGGTAGGTCAGGATGGATGACAAGCCGGCGTGTGAAAAGTGTGGGAAGAAGTGTTTAAGCAAGAAGGATATAATTTTACGCACGGATGAAAAGTGCATGATGAAGTGCTAAGACACGATGGATTTGTTATGCACGAGGGATAGCGTGTGTTGACACGTGGAATCCGGGCCGTATTTGAGCGGTTATGGGACGTAGTCCCATTTGTGTGATGTGTGTGTTGTTGACACGTGCTTGCATGCTTGTCTTAGGTTTAGACTTTGTAATTGTCTAGATGTTTTTGTGTATGAGAATTTGTGAGCTCTAAAGCTTACGCTCGCTGAGGAATCTCTAATTACTCACCCTTCGCTTTCATTTGCAGGTAATCTTGAGTAGTAGTTGCTGGAATTGTTGGTTGGTGTCGGTTGAGAGACCTCGTTGTTATTCTTTCCATTTAAAATTATTTTGGAATAATTATACATTTTATTGAAGAGATTGAACAACGTTAAATTGGTATAATAAATATGTTGTTTATTTCCGGTTTAATAATGGAATTACGTGGATCATAAATTATTTTGACTTGTAGTGTTATGGAAATAAAAGTCGGGTGCTACAAACTACAATTTTGCGTGTGTGTGTTTTTTCTTAATTGGATTTTGTGTCTGGACAATTCTCTTATTCCACCAACCTTTTATCCGAAAATATAGAGAGGGGTGAATGGTATACTACTTGTACATGCTTTTACGTTTTAAAATCGTGTTTGTGCATCTTCTTAATGTCAAAATATTCATCAAATTTTTACATTTTCACGTTTTGAAAAAGTGATTACACCATATATCACTAGCTTTCAACATTTTATAATTTTCTACAAAACTTTTATCCAATTTAGTTATTTCATCATTCCGCTATTAATTTAACATACCAGTCATTTCCAAACTATATTTGCCTGCTTGTATTCTTTAAAAATTTAATATATATATTTCAGATGACAAAAAAAGAAAATATTTATCGACTTTCCTTTTCACATCGTTCAACTATCAAAATCTTACGTCTAGGGTTGGTCAATTCAGGAGAAATTAAACTATCAAAATCTTACATCGTTCAACTCATTATATTCGATGCTATAATTTTATAGATTACTAGATACCACATATTATTCAAGAGAAATTAAATGGTCCATAGCAAATAGAAAAAGGAAATGAAAGATGCACAATTTTAAAAGAAGAAAGTCTCGGAGACAGATGAATTAGAAGCCTGCTCTTCAAACAAACCAGTCGGATAAGGCCCATGACCCGGCCCAAAAGCCTTTACATGGTCCTTAAGGGAGCGTTTGTGTTTAAAATCTGAACCGCAAACGCAAACCCAACGTTTCCCACAGTTCTTCTCATGGGTTCGCCAATCACCCTTGACAGCCAAGAGTTTACCGCAGATGCGACAAGAGTAGGGTTTGTGGCCATGTTTGCGTTTGTAGTGCGTTTGGAGCGTTCGAAAGTCTTTGAGTGGCTTGGAACGAGGATGGTCAATGTGGTTCCTGCAACCTTCAACGCAGCAGTAACAAGGGATCCCCAACATGGCTCGTGGCTGCGTGCCTTTCAGTGACTCTGGTCCTTTTCTGTATTGTGAACCGTGCCCCCACATGTGCATCTACATTTTCATAATATTTAGAAGTCAACAAGGTTTGTACAAGTAATTAAATTAAAAATAACATGGCTTATTAAAATCATTTATTAATCAATCATATATAGTGTTTTCATTTAAGAAATCTGTGTATTTGTGTTTGAATACTACTATTCAAATAAAAAATTGAATAATATATGAGAAAGCTATTAAAAGTTATAGTCAATCAAATTTGAGGAATTAAATTCATTTCAATTTTTCAAAATTCAAATTTGGTTAAACACCAAACAAACGTAAAAAAATTTGTTGAAATATTTCATGGATAATATAACCATACCATATATTTTAACAAAAAAATAATATAATCTCGACTAATTAACGAGATTAAATCTGTAAATTGTATAATAAGATTTAGCTAGATGGAAATTCATTTAGTTAAATACTGGTTGTTTAGCTTTTCTTTTGTGCAAATTAATTCATAATTATATATGTGAATAAACTCATAACATTAGATACGGAGATAACTATATAAGTTGATATAAAAATATTATATTTTGTTATGCATGGATAAGCAATGCGCATGAGATTACATTGACTCAGTCGTACCTGAAGATTGTTGTAGCGATTGAATGTCTTGAAGCACACATGGCAAGAAAAGTGAGTGAAGCCTATTAGAATTTGCTCCGGCGCCGGAATCCAGTATGCCTTGCCGGAAACTTCATTCTCGATGTCTTTTCCGGCATCATATGTGACGATCTCCTTCCCATTTGTCTTCTTCGGCTGTTTAGCACCATTGCTTGATTTACCAAAACCAGGAAAGCCCATGTGCAAGTTCAAGTCCACTCCAACGTCCTCTTTCTCTTCTTCTTCATCTTCTTCCTCTTGATCATCTCCTTCGTCCGCGTACAAGGGCTTAGGGTTTAGGTCTATGTTTGGGTTCAAGTTTATCCGATCAATAAGCGGTAAAGGCTCAATTAGGGTATTGTTGTTACTAGAGTTTTGGTTGAGGTTAGGGAAGATATCAAGGGATTGGAAGTGGTGTCTAGGTTTTTCAGAAGAAGAGCTTGAGGATATTTCATTTTGTGGCGACTCCATTGAATGTGGTGAATAGTGGTTGGAGAGTGATAAAAAAAGTTGGGAATGTTTGTTTGGGGAATTCATTTGTTTTTTTTTATAAAAAATTTCGACTATATAATAATAATAATAAAGTTAGCGTTATATAATGATTGCTCTCTATCAAAGTAATTTAAAGTTTGCAATAACTTTTATAACTAATGATCATGCAGGTACGTAAGTAGATCCTACGTATCAATCGTCTCCTTTAACCTGTGAAAGATAGATAAATTTCGAATATACTGTATGATCTATATATATGCTTAAGAAATCAAGTGTGAACAAAACGAATAATGAATAAAATAATTTAGAATCATACTGTGACTTACGTACCAAATAGAGAAGTGAGTAAATGAGAATCTTGGGGAATGTGAGGAGCAGACACTTGAGAATGCATGTGGTTGAGTGAAAACAACCTTTGTTAAGAAGTAATTTATTCTTCTCTGTCTCATCTCTTTGCCTATAAATAGAGTGGGAAGCGAAGAACCTTAAATTTTGTGGACCAACCTATTCAAGATTTGGCAACTTTGTCATTGCAGGGTTTTGACTATCTTTGGCATTTACGTAAGCTTTTTGCCTTTCTACAACACAATTGTATAATTTAATTAATGAAATTTCGGATTTTGGGTAAGGGAATGAATTCTAAAGTTGAATTGGCTTATGTTTTGTATGCATGTAAGTTGTTTAATTTTCTCTAACGGTCAACACCACTAGTTTTGTAAACACTAGATTTGACATACCAATAAGAGAAAACTAATAATTAAATCGCTACAATTTAAGATTTAATGATAAAGTTGTTTTAATATAACTAAATGAATAGCTTTGCAAAATAATATTCAAGGTTATTAAATTTTAGTATACTTATAATCTGCTCAGTCAAATATTAGACTGGATTCTCCAAAATTCAATATTATTTTATACTAGCGTATATTACCACTATATGTTAAAAAAAACATTTTTTTTAGTTATTGTGATTGAAACTAGTATACAATTGTGTTGTAAAAAGGCTATATACCATAAGAAATCACAATAACTAAAGGAAAATTGTTCAATTGAAACTATAGTATTTTTTTGTATGCGCTATTTTGCTAATCAACTATGACTACTATTATGAACATACTGATTAGATTTTCTTTATTCAAATATTTAACTTCAATGTATAACAAAGTTTTGATTTTTTATTCAACGTAGTTAGTCTATACACACGGGACTTTGATTTCAGATAGGAACTACAAAATGGTCTAATGCAACTCCGGTGACATACAATATTGGCCCACGTGGCTAATGTATAATAGCCCAATATTAACTGTTTAATAATTCTTATTAGGGACTACCCGCACCTTGTGCGGAGAAAAAAAATATGTACATCATAATGATATTTTGTTATTGATGTTATTGTGATATTTCACCTCTAACAGTTGTACATAGTGTTTTAAATTTAACAAACAACATGCTCACTAGATGGTATCAAAGCATCATCTAATATCCATCCTTAATCTTATCGCTTTATTTCGTCAAATATTTTTGAATTAATGTGAAAAATATTTTTGACTATGTCAATATCATTAGACTATCTTTATTCTATTTAAGAGTATAGAGTAAAAATAAATTAGACTAAAAGATAATAAAATAAAAGTACATTAAAAAAAATTCGAACACTAAGAATAAAAGAAAACGAAGTCAAATCTAAATGTTTTGAAAGATTTCCTTGTAGACCACATTCATGGTTTTTTTTTTCTGTGGATTTCCGTCTGTGTCAGTTATCAGTATCTTTAATCCGCTTCTAGACATCACTCTGGAAATAGCAACATATAACTGACCATGAGTAAAAACCGGTCTCGGTAAAAATATACCAACTTTCTCTAAGGTTTGCCCTTGACTTTTATTAATCGTCATTGTCGACGTCTCATACGGAATGGGAACTTTGCTTCTGGTGGAGTCACAAACATTCTAGGAAGTAGCACTTTATCTCCAACTTTATCACCTGTTATAATTCGAGCCTCAATGACATGTTTAGCCATTTGAGTTACAATTAGCCTTGTACCATTACACAAACCACCTTTAGGGTCAACGCTCCTAAGTAGCATGATAGGCACTCCAATTTTCAATTTTAACTCATGGTTTGTCAATTTGTAAATTTTCATACTGTTTAGAAATTTTTGAGAGTAAACCATATCGTCAAGGAGTCCAGTATCTGAAGTTTCAATACTATCAGAACTGAGGTATGTTGTTGCTTCTCGTGTTGGGCTACAAAAACAAAATTGTATTAAACATGAAGTGAAATATCACATTTATATAGTTGCAACATATTTGATAAATTTACCTTCTAACTTCGAGAGCATTAGTTCGTTTATTTTGTCCACATCGTCGTTCCTAGGAGTCAATATTACTCGCTTTCGAAAGAATCTAGGATCTGTCTCCATCCAATATGATTTACCATATACTTCTTCAATCATTGCTTTGATTGGATTTTTGGATCTAGTAATCAACAAATCTTCAGGAATATCAATCTCAATTTTGCCAGTGTTAGGTTCATTGATTTTCCCATTGCCAACATCTAAAATCCATTTAGAGAAATCCTGAAGCTCAAGCGAGCTGAGCCCTCCTGAAAGTCTCATATTTTTTGTAAGCTTTAGAACTTTGCAATGATCCCATAGGTACGATGAATTTAAGGATGCCAAAACAGTTTCTACTCTACTACTATCAGTGATAACCGACAATATTTTCCTAAAATCACCACCAAAAACAATAACTTTTCCTCCAAAAACCTTATCACATCTCATAACATCACGCAAACTTCTGTCTAAAGTCTCAAAACAATTCTTACTCATCATAGGAGCCTCATCCCATATTATTAGTTTAGCTTCTTTAACCAAGGCGGCCAAATTTGAGTCAGCACTCATCACACATGTTGTAAACTCGTTCACTGCAATGGGTATCACAAATCTGGAATGAGCTGTTCTTCCTCCTTGTAAAAGCAATGCAGCAATACCACTGGAAGCTACATTGAGAAAAATTTGACCCTTACGATGAATTGAAGCACCGAGAATGCTCCACAAAAAAGTCTTCCCAGTTCCTCCAAAGCCGTGGTAATTTGACCCTTCTGCTCATCAGTCATCATTGGCAACAACCTGTGATATTCTTTTTCAAGGAATTGACGATCATAATCCTTCTCATCTCTGATGAGAATATTTTTATTCTTATCTATTAAACTGTTATCTGGCCTTGGCATATTATTAAAATTGGTCAAAGAATTCTCGTTGATACGCATCATATTTTCAATCTCGGCGAGTGCTAAGTTTTTAATCTGTTAATTCTTTAATGTTAAATCTGCACAAATTAAACAATCAAATTAGAATAAGAAAAAAAAAACTGATTAAATTAAATATTAAGAAAATCAAATAAATTGATAGTCTTACGTGGATTATTTTTTAGTTTTCTTTGTGTAATAAGAACGTCTTCGCTTAAAACCTCCCATGTTGAATTCCAAACATTCAAAGGAACGACCACACTTTTCGAAAGTAACATTATTACAAACAACTTTCGTAGTTAAGGGCCTAAAGCCCAAAAACTTGTCTCTTTAATAGCTGCGATGTATTCTCTATCATCATCTAGTAATCCCAATGCTTAACATGCATCTTTGAATGTAGGATAGACAACATCACCAACTGTTTTCAAATCATCAAAACTTGTTGCACCTTCAACCACGTTTAACAAAACCCTTAAATAGTAAACCTCTCCCAAAGATGGTGGAACAAAAGTGATCCTCTCTATTGCTAAGCGCTTGTCTTTCCTTGGTTTCCACATCCTTTGTTTGTTGTCCCAAACAAAATGTGAGTGAAATTCTGCATATGTCAGTTCCTTGGCAGCAGGATAAATTTTGTTGCACTCCATTCATCCTATGAATTTAGACTTTCCAATCGTAGTACGACTGACAATTTCTTCCACTGGATCATCTTCATTGTAAACAGAAAGCTGTTGTCCAAGTAGGTGAAAAGAAAGTTTTTCAACAGCAATGCTGCGATAACAAATTGGTGACTTAAGTATACGCCAAGTAGCCACTCACATGCCGATATGTACCTAAACATATTTAATGAGATTATATTTAATTTAAATAAAAAATTTTAGAAATTTAATGATAAAAATAGATGAATACCTGCAACTATAGAATTTCTTTATTTCATTGTTTCTTCTGCTCCAACGACTGCTCTTATATAGTCAGGCCATTTACTTATGTATTTGAATAGGTATTTGATTGCACGTGACTGATTGCACCATTCGATGTTGATATGAGCATGGTAACAAAGCAAAAACTGATCATTATATGGAACAACATACCTATTATCACAATCAAATCTTTTCTTGTGAACAACTCTTCCATTGTCTCATCTCTTGTAAATTGGATAACCGGCGTCATCAACTTTAGTATGTTGACAATATGGTTTGGGAAAAAACTTTGTACAAACGCCATTTTTTATACATACATTTCCTTTATTAGCATTGCCACAGGGTCCATGTATCATCAAATCGCTAACAACCTCGTACAAAGAAGGATTCAAATCCTTATCAGGAATTTCAGCACTTATAAACTTGTCAATATCTTCTGGGCTTTTCAGATTTGATACCGGGTCTAAATAAATCACCATATGGGCATGAGGTAGCCCTCTTTTTTGGAATTCGATCTTGTACATAACTGTCAATAAGATTAAAAAATATGAATGAGTAACGTACAAACAAACGAAAAATAAACGAATCCAACAAACGAACACTAAACGAATATAAATTGGAAAACATAAGTTGCAGCTTATTAAAATATAAAGAGAGACCGATCAGGATTGCAGGTAATTAAAATATTAAATGGGTGGAATTACGTTAGGAAACAATGTTATAAAACCAACAAACGAAGACTTTAAAATAAAAATAAAACCCACCATTATTAACTTTTCCAAAAATATTTTTAGTGAGTAACTCTTGCTTGAGATTATCCAGCTTCATCTTGAAGATCCTACAACAGAACAGTTGATTATCCAGCTTCATCTTGAAGGTCAGAACAGTTGATTCAAGAAAAAGATCATAATCTCCAACAGGTTTTGACTCAATAAAACAAATTTGACTAAAAAACGACTAACTCGAAGAAAAAACAAACACAATGTCAGCGACTACCTCCCCCAGACTTAAACAACACTGTCCCCAGTGTTATCTAGTCTAGATTTGGCAAAAGAAACAAAGAAATAGACTGCGAATGAAATGCAAAGAAGTTACCGTTCGTGTGATGATCAGTATCGACCGATACAGCCTGGTATAGAGCAATACCAGGTGTTTGTCGACAGAGGCTCTTTCTCTGTGGATGTGGTATCGATCGACACTGACTGGTGTCAATCGATACTGCTCGTCTCGACCTGTTTCTCGTGCAGACACAAGACACAAAATCAGAAATAAAATNGGTGTTTGTGGACACAGGCTCTTTCTCCGTGGATGTGGTATTGATCGACACTGACTGGTGTCGATCGATACTGCTCGCCTGTACCTGTTTCTCGTGCAGACACATGACACACAATCAGAAATAAAATTGAAATTAAAACTTATATACAGACTCACCAGTGGGTTGCCTCCCACTAAGCGCTTGTTTAATGTCATTAGCTTGACCGTGTCGGGGCTCAGGCGTCGGGTGGTTCGCAGAGAGACAGTGAATGCATCTGTGACAAACGTCTCATCCAAGGTGGTGTGTAAGCATTAACTACATGTGGTCTACCAAGGAAGTAAGGAACAGCATCAGGGCGGGACGGAAGATTGGGTGGGATATTTCGTTTTCCTGCACAGTCATCAAAAGAAACAACAAGCGCTCGATAATAATCCTGCGGCTTGCTTAAGTGTGAAGTAGATGGAAACATATGATTGATGACATTCGGTGGTTTGGAATTGGAAAAAGAAGGTGCATACCTTTGCTTTCTCCAAGGTGTCTGGTGTGTGAGAGGTGGGAGTTTTTGCTCAAAATCAGCTGGCGGGCATAATGCTGCGTCGACCGACGCAATGTCTGAAACTTGAATTTCATCACTTTTTCTGTAGTTTAGCTCTGCAATCCTTGCCTCCAATGTAAAGACATCATTTTCCAGCAGTCTGGCATTAATTGGAGCCTCTTCCTCCAGCATAGTAGTACTGAAAAGACACTCCTCACTCCAATCCTTAAGTACATCACTCTTTTTAGAGCTCTCAACCAAATCTTCTTGAACAACCAGCTTGCTCATTTGCTCAGTATCATCCAACACCTTGACATACCCAGCAGTAATGTCTTCTGAAAGCTCTGTGTTTGGGTCCTCATCAATGGAAATCTCTACAGAAAAGGTCTGTCCATCAATGGTAGATCTCCTCCTCAGCTCGTCCATGTTAAAACTCATGACTTCATCACCCAAATCAAGCTCTATCTGTCCTTTTCTCACATCAATGATGGCACCAGCTGTTGCCAAAAATGATCTTCCCAAAATAAGAGGGTCCTGAGGTTCTTCAACATATTCCAAAACCACAAAGTTTGTGGGAATCATACAGCCTTCGATCATTAGTGGCTAAGACACCTTCTGGAAACCTTTTGGATCTATCAGCTAAAATGAGAGAGATCTTTGTTGGAACGAAATCGGTCATCCCAAGGCTTTCAGCTACAGAGAGAGGCATCATGTTAATGCTGGAACCAAGATCACAGAGAAAATGAGGGAACCTCTTAGTTGAGATGGAACAGTCTAGTACAAAGCTTCCTGGATCAGGTAGCTTCTCTAGAATCCTACTCTGAATCATAGCACTGACATGTTCAGAGATTTTCACCTTCCTCTCTTTCCTGGAAACTATCTTTATCAGGAGAATTTCACTGATGTCCTTTGTGAATAGAGCTGCTTCCTCAGGACTCACACCATTGGTAACCATCCTCTTAGCATATCTCTTGAGAGCTGGTGAAGTCTTGATAGCATCGACAACATGAAGCTCAACAATCAACTGTTCTATCATTGCTTTGCATCTGCAGTCTTCCACTTCCTTCTTTGTCTTCTTAGAAGGTCGAGGGAAAGGTATCTTAGGCACATAGACTCTTTCCTCGACAATCCTAGGTGTTTTTGAAAATTTTAGCTCATACTGCGGGGGGTGTCAATCGATACTGCGCATCTGTGTCGTCACTGGGTTGGTGTCGGTCGATACTCGGTTGGTGTCAGTCGATACTTGGTTGGTATCGGTCGATACTCGGTTGGTGTCGGTCGATACTCGGTTGGTGTCGGTCGATACTCGGTTGGTGTCGGTTAACACTGACGTATCAGGTTCAAAATCACCTCCTGTGGTGATTGCATTGACGTAGTCATGTTGTGATTGAACCGTCTTTCCCTTGACAGCTGCTGATGTCTGAGCATATTGAGTTTCCAACATCTTCTGATGAATGCTAAGAGCTTCAATCTTTCCATTCAGATCTGTGTACATGGCGTCCATCTTCCCATTAAAATCCACTGTCATCTTCTGCTGTCCCTTAAGGATCTGTTCAAGCATGGATTCAACCTTACTCTCCTGAGTCTTAGGCGGTGGAGTTTTGTAAGATGAACTCCCGTAGGTGCGAGTGTAATCGCTGCTCTGCATCGGTTTCTGTAGATACTGATTTGTTTCAAAACCAACTGGTTTGTTGATCTGTTGGTATTGAAATCTCTGACCTTGAAAACCAGCACCACCAATGTAGTTAACGTCTTCCACTTCATCTTTTTCAAAATTCTTGACCTCATCAGTAAAGTGTACAGCATTCTTTATCTTACCCATCAGGAGATTGGGCACTGAATCCAGCTTGGCTTAAACCTCAGCAATCTGCGATCCATCCAAATTCTCAGCCTGCTTCTTCTGCTCAAAGTCTACATTCTTGGTGCTATTGCTAGACGCTAAGTTCTCAATCAGCACATAAGCATCCTCGGGATATCTCGTGTTGAAATTACCATTGCTCGCGGCATCCAGAGCCATCTGATATCTCCAATCGATCCCTCTGAAAAAGATATCCAACAACTGAACTTGTGAGAAACCGTGGTGAGGACAATCTCTCTGATAAGACCGAAATCGAACCTAGGCAGCTTTGAATGCCTCAGTTGCTCCTTGAGAAAACTGGGAGATCTTGTTCCTGAGCTCTTCAGATCTCGCATCATCATAGAAGTTGTTCAGAAATGCATTCTTGGTCTCCTCCCAAGTAGTCAGAGAACCATGAGGCAACTGCTTCAGCCAGTAAGCTGCATCTCCACCAAGAGAGTATGGGAAGAGCTTACAGAAGAGGAACTCATTGGACACTCCATTGTACTTGATACTGGTGACCAAATCTTCGAACCTCTCGATATGATCCATGGGATGTTCATGAGAAAGACCATGAAAAGGGTGCTGGCCTAGAAGAGTGTAGTATGCAGGCTTCAGCTCAAAGTCTTTTCTCTGGAAAGTTGGAATACGAATCGCAGATCGATTTAACCCGATTCTCAAAATGGTGTTAGTTACATCTCTACATTGCCTTCTTTAACCCGATTCTCTATTAAACAACCAAATTAAAAACCTGCTTCCTCCACCCACTTATTTATTACGAAATGTTTTGATGATTTATTTAACCTGCGCACATTCCAAAAAAAACTTGACATTATGGTTTTTTCTTAGAGCTTCCCCATTTATTTGATGCACCAAAGGCAGCCTTAGCGACCACGGATACTTTTGATCCATCTTTTGAACTTTCTTTTGTCGAACAAGAAGGCACCCTCATTTTCCCTTTGTCCTCTAAGCTCACACGGCAAATAATCTCTTCCTTGTTCACTACTAGTTCGCCAATGGTATATTCTACAATTTCACCCTCTTCCCTCACTACAGTTGCGTCCACCGTCGTGTGTTGGAGAATTAATAAAACAGAAACCTCTACCTTATATATAATAATTTTAATATATGAAATTTATCAAATGATGCTTTAGTTGTGTTGAAAAAACTGAGAAAAATGATGTTGGACCCGAGAAGGCCAACTTGGTCGTTTTGGAAAACCCAAAATGATCGTTTTGGTGATGTAGAAGAAAACATGAAACGAATTTGCGAAGACCAAAACAAGTCTGCGAAGATTAAACAAATCTGCAGGACTCTAAACAAGTCTGCGGTGACTAAACAAGTCAACGGAGCTGTAAACAAGTCTGCGACTGGAACACGTGGAAAACTCCTCAAAACCTTAATTTGTGATCTAAAGTGTATATATTTATGTTGTAAACTCATAAGATAAGATATACAGAAATATTCAGAATAGAAAAAAATAACAGAAATATTCAGACTTATACTTTCTTAAAACTCTCTATTCTTTCTTTCTGTTCATCTTCCTCTACTCTTATTCTTCATTCTCATTCTCTATTTTCTACATGGTATCAGAGCAAAACGCTCCTTCAAGATCATTGTTTCCGCAAAGCTTCTGTTTTTCTAAGATGGAAAATCAGAAACAGATTGTTCTTCCTGTTGTCCTTAAAGGGGATAACTATTTGTCGTGGTCAAGGACCACTAGGACGGCTTTGAGAAGTCGTGGGCTATGGGAGCACGTTGATTACTCTCAAGTGGTGTCTACGGACAAAAGAAAAGGTGTAGCAGATGTGGAAGCTGAAGAGTCTTCCATCATATCTGGAACTAGTGAGAAAGATCTGAAGTGGATCCAAGAAGATCAGTACGATCTTGCTGTTCTTCAGAGCTATTTGGAGCAAGAGATCCTTGCAGCTTTCTCATATGTTGAAACTGAAAAGGAATTGTGGGACACACTTCTGGGTGTGTATTGTAACACCTCTAATATTAGCAAAATATTTGAGGTAAAAAAGGCGTTGAATGATCTCCAATAAGAGGAAAAACCATTAAAAAGTTTGTTTGGAGAATTCAGGACGTTGTGGGCAGAGCTGGAGACATTGCGCTCTCCAACCACCAACTTGAAGGAGTTGAATGAGAGGGGTGAGCAAGATCAGGTCTTTGGACTCCTTCTCGCACTCAACGGGTCATTCGAAGGATTAATCCATCATATTCTCATATTTGAGAAACTTCCTACCTTGAATGAGGTATGTCAGATGATTCAGAAGGAAGAAGAATCAAAAGGTCTCTTTCAAAGGACAAGTGATGCTGCTCATAAAGCTACTCTTGTAAGCCAAGGTGCTTATCAACAAGCAGAGAAGAAAAACATATGGTGTGACCATTGTAAGATGCAGGGGCACACCAAAGACAAGTGTTGGACTTTTCATCCCCATCTGATGCCAATGAAGCTAAGGGGAGCAGGAAAAAGTTCTAAAAACGTTGCTATGGTAGCAACATCTGAAGGTGATAATGTGGTGAGGAAATCAGATCTAGAAGCTCTTATCAAGAGCATTCAAAAGCTATCTGAATCTAGTAAAGCTCTCACCTCTTCTCTTCGAAAGCATATTATAGTTGATTCAGGTGCTACTCATCATATGATTAGTGATTCTAAAATTATCTCAGACATTAAACCTCATAGAGGTGTGGTTACTGTTGCCAATAGAAAGGATGTTCCAATTAGAGGCACTGAAAATCTAGAATTGTTTGAAAAGAATCTAAAGGCTCTGTTTTTGCTTGAATTTACTTCGAACTTGTTATCAGTTAACAAAGCAACGAAGGATCTTGATTGTTTGGTTGTGTTCAGTCCTAATGATGTGCAGTTTCAGGATATTAAGTCGGGAAAGACCATTGGTGATGAAAGCAAAAAAGATGGTATGTATATTCTGAATATAACTAGCGTTGTTGGTGCATCTCATTTTGCTCTTAGTTCAGTCTGCTCTAGCTCATTATGGCATGCTCGTCTCGGTCATCCTCACTCCAAGGCTCTCAATCTCGTCATCCCTAACTTGATCCATGATCATGAAAAGTGTGAAGCTTGTATTCTTGGAAAGCATTGTAGGATTGTTTTCCAGAATCTTCTACTGATTATGATGAATGTTTTGGTCTTGTTCAATATGATGTATGGACTGCGCCTTGTGCCTCTCGAGATCAATTTAAGTATTTTGTTTCATTCATTGATGAGAAGTCAAAATACACGTGGGTTACTCTTATGTCATCAAAAAGTAACGTGTTTGATGCATTCTCTAAGTTCAATATTTATGTATCAACACAGTTTGGGGCAAAGATTAAGATTTTGAGAAGTGATAATGGAGGAGAGTACATGAGTAGTCAGTTTTAAGAATACTTAAGAAAAGAAGGGATAGTTCATCAAACATCATGTGCCTACACTCCTCAGCAAAATGGAGTTGTAGAACGCAAGAATAGACATTTAATGGAGGTTGCAAGGACAATGATGTTTGACAGAAATGTTCCAAAGTCATATTGGGGAGATTTAGTAATGACAGCATGTTATCTTATCAACAGGTTGCCCACAAGATGTCTCGGAAACATGTCTCCATATGAGGTACTGACCAAAGCTAAGCTGAGTATTGATCATTTGTGAGTTTTTGGATGTGTGTGTTATGTGTTATTCCAGATGCGTTAAGGAATAAGCTAGAACCAAAGAGTACCAAGTGTATGTTTATTGGATACTCATCAACGCATAAAGAATATAAATGCTACAATCCAGAGACTAAGCGTGTTTGTGTTTCTAGAGGTGTGAAATTTTATGAAGAGAAAGGTTATTACACTGAGAAGAACTGGGATAATCTGAAGGACATGACAGCTTCTGGAATTGATCATGCTGCCACCTTGAAGTTTATTGTTAATGGATTGGACTCATCGATTGGCAACCAGAATGCTGCTCTTGAAGAAGGAAGAGTGAGTAATCAGACTGAAGCAACCCAAAGAAAGGAGTCAGACTCAAGTAGTGGTGATTCTCATGAAGTGGAAGACACTAATGAGAATACTGAGGAGGAGACTTCTTCACAAGAATATGATGAGAGTTCTCAAGGGGAAGAAACACAAGAATAAGGAGATTTGACCCTAGAATCATTAAATGATCTTGTTATTCAAGATTCTGAAAAAGAGGAGACATCCACATAAGTTGTGGCAGAATTCGTTGCTCCTCCTCTTCGAAGAAGTAAAAAGCAAAGATTTCTTCCTTCTAAGATAAAAGATTACCACACTAATTTGGTTGTGGCACATCCTATTCAAGCCTATTGTTCAATTGCACATCTTCCGAAAGAGCATAAAGTGTTCCTAAGTAAGACTGATAATGAAACTATACCATCTACCTATGAGGAAGCATGTAAAAGTGAAGTGTGGGTTAAGGCTATGGATGAGGAGATCGACTCTATGAGGAAGAATGGCACTTAGGATATGGTAGACTTTCCTGATCATAAGAAGTTTGTTGGTTGTAGATGGGTATATACTATCAAGTATACAAGTAGTGGAGAGGTTGAGAGGTACAAAGCTTGGCTAGTTGCCAGGGGATATACTCAACCTTCGCCCCTGTAGCCAACCTTCATTCGGTTCGTGTCCTCCTTTCTGTTGCTACCAACCTTTCTTAGGATTTGTGGCAGATGGATGTTAAAAATGCCTTTCTCCAAGGTGATTTAGAAGAAGAAGTATACATGGTGCCTCCTCAAGGGTACCATGATACAACTCACAGTAGTAAAGTTTGCAAACTCAATAAAGCAATCTACGGCTTGAAACAGCCTCCTCGGGCCTGGTACCAACGGTTGAGTAGTTGCTTAATTGAAAAGGGATTTCGCAGATCTGAGGCTAATCATTCTTTGTTCACAACTTAGGGGGAAAAAGGGTATTGTTGTTGTACTCATATATGTTGATGATATTATCATTACAGGTGATAATGTTGAGGGAGTCAAGCAGAAAAAAGACCTACTTAAATTCTCATTTGATATCAAGGACTTGGGAGAGCTGAAATATTTTCAGGGAATAAAGGTTCTCGATTTGATGAAGGAATGTTCATTTCCCAAAGGAACTATACACTGGACTTGCTAAATGAGACCGGGAAGTTGGGTTCAAACCCAGCCAAAACTCCTATTGAAGAAGGTTACAAGAATACTCATGAGGGGGAACCTTTTACTTATGTCTAACAATATCAGAGACTTGTTGGTAAACTAATATATCTTACAATTACTAGACCTAATATTTGTTTTGCCGTAAACCAAGCAAAGTCAACATATGCAAGCACCCACCAAACATCATTGGAGTATGGTAGAAAGAATTCTCAGATACTTAAAGTGTAATCCGGAAAAAGGAATTTGGATGGGATGCAACAACAATACAGAGCTGGTCGGATACTGTGATGCTGATTGGACAGGAGACAAGATGGACAGAAGATCCACAACCGACTACTACACATTTGTTGGAGAAAACCTTGTTACTTGGAGAAGTAAAAATCAAAAGGTTGTATCACTCTCAAGTGCTGAAGCTGAGTATAGAGCAATGAAAAATGTCACTAAAGAATTGATTTAGCTGAAAGCTCTTCTCAATGATCTTGGAATAAGTAGGATTGAGCCTATTACACTACATTGTGATAATCAGGCTGTTATTTACATTGCATCTAACTCTATCGTTCATGAGAGGACAAAGCACATTGAAGTTGATTGCCACATTGAAGCAGGTATCTTCGCCCCATCCTTCATTAGGAGTTCTGAACAGTTTGCTAACATCTTCACAAGTCTACAACATCCAAAGTGTGCAGTAATATTCATGGCAAGATCGGCTTATTGGATTTCCACCAGCCGATCTTGAGGGGGAATGTTGAAAAATGATTTTGGACCCGAGAGGACCAACTTGGTCGTTTTGGAAAAAATCCAAAATGGTCGTTTTGGTGCTGTAGGAGAAAACATGAAACAAATATGCGAAGACCAAAACAAGTCTGCGAAGACCAAACAAATCTGCAGGACTCTAAACAAGTCTGCGGTGACTAAACAAGTCTGCGGAGGTGTAAACAAGTCTACGACTGGAACACGTGGAAAACTCCTCAAAACCCTAATCTGTGATCTAAAATGTATATATTTATGTTGTGAACTCATAAGCTAAAATATATAGAAATATTCAGACTTATACTCTCTCAAAACTCTCTGTTCATCTTCCTCTACTCTTATTCATCATTCTTTAAGTTGTTGATGGCTGAATTAATTTTATTGATAAATAAATAAAAAATATTTTTCAAGTTCTCATTAATTATTTTTGTATTGGGTAAAACTAAATGTAACGTGTTTTGTTGTTACCATGATTTCTACCGCGTAAAACTAGAAATTTTAAGATAAATGGAAATCTAAACCCTTTAAATGTAACGCAGTATTTGATCACGAGAGAAATTGTGAAACTCGATTCCCAAATTAACGAATATACCAAGTTAGAGTTTACATAAAAATTAGCAAAGTCAAGTCCGACGAAACAGCATAATCAATGG
Source organism: Crucihimalaya himalaica (assembly GCA_004349715.1). Classification (NCBI taxonomy): domain Eukaryota; kingdom Viridiplantae; phylum Streptophyta; class Magnoliopsida; order Brassicales; family Brassicaceae; genus Crucihimalaya; species Crucihimalaya himalaica. The sequence goes on from SMJT01000198.1 coordinate 74,182, forward strand.
AGTTACCAAATGATTAGTATAGTTGATTGTTTTTTCAAGTTAATCGAGTCAAATTTCTGTAGGTTCAAACTCTAAGGCTCTGTTCGTTTGCTCATCTCACATTTTCATCCAGATGATTCATCTAAATGTTCCATCCAGATGCTTCATCTGAATGTTGTTCGTTTCAATTTTTGGATGTTCATTTGAATGAAGCATCTGGATGAACCTTTGTTTGTATGATTCATTTTTGTAAATATTCATCTCCATCTAGATGAATTTAATTAGAATATGACTAAAATACCCATATTTTGATCTAATCATAATCTTAAATATATTGATTTTAATTATTGATTAAAATATAATGAAAATTGAAAAAATTATGTTTTCCTGCCAAACCATAAAATCATGGAATAACGTTTTCTCGTCAAAACTGCAAAATCATATAATTAAGTTTCTTCCGCCATAAAATCACGATTTAAGCGGGAAATTATGGAATTGAGGTTTCAAGGGAGTACGATATTCCACAATTTTCCCGCCAAAATCGTGATTTGACGGTTTTGGCGGGAAAACCTAATTCTCCGATTTTTGGTGGAAAATTGGGTTTTCCAATTTCAATTTTGGCGGAAAATCATTTTTTCTAATTTTTCCGCCAAAACCGCAAAATTGCAGAATTAAGTTTTTGGCGGGAAAATTGTGTTTTCCGATTTTGATTTTGGTGGGAAAACACATTTCTCCAATTTTCCCGCCAAAATCGCAAAATCGCGGAATTAAGGTTTTGGCGGGAAATTGCGTTTTTTATTTCAATTTTGGCCGAAAAACACATTTCTCCAATTTTTCTGCCAAAACCGCAAAATTGCGGAATTAGGTTTTTGGCGAGAAAATTGCGTTTTCCGATTTCTCGGTTTTGACGGGAAACACAGTTTTGAATAATTCGGCAAAAAGATTTTGTTTTGATGGAATTACAGTATTTTAAGATTTTGGTTAAAAAACATAATTCCGAGATTTTATGATTTTGACGGAAATTATTAGTCCGTGATTTTACGGTTTTAGAAAAAAAAAATTGGTGCAATATTATGATTTTTTAAAATAAAAATATGAAATCTATATATAGTTTATATTATTTGAGTTATAATTGTAAATAAGGGTATTTTAGACATTACAAAATTTTGGAAAGTCATCTCCATCCAAATGGTCCAACTTGGTTCATCCAACTCATTTTAAAATTTTTGCCTAAATTTTCCAAACTCATCTAGATGAACCATTTGAATGGTTGTCATTTTTAACACTAAACGAACACTAATTTCCATCTCCATCTAGATGGATCATCTGGATGAGAAAACGAACAGGGCCTAATTAATTTTTTTTTTTCACGTTATAACTCGTTTTGTAGATGCCCTGATTTCTATTTTAGATATTTGCATATCAATGCCCAAAAATATAACACATTAACAAATCTCCATTCTCTATAGACTCATTTACAATTACTGGGCAGTCCCCTGCCAGAGTAGTGGAGTCAATGAGACACGATTATAAATTTATAAACGCATTTGAAATAACAACATATTATTTTTCGGGATATGAGTGAGATCTAACCGTCTACCTTTATATACAAAATAAGTTTAGCATCGTGAAAATCATACGTGCTTGGTGTTAAGAGTTATTACTCGTTTTGACTTGTATCTTCGACACTTTCAGTACATTGGATAAGTTTAATTGTATTCATCTCTTCTTTACCATGTCTCTTAGTATTCATTAATTGTAATTTTATATAACAAAATATGATTCATTTAACCACAAATTGATATGTGTTATCTTTTATTTTCACTATTTTTTATTTTATTTTTTGATAATTTCATTCCTAAAAGAAACATATATAAAAATAATAATTTTTATTAGTTACACATTTAAAATCAATTAATATAATTTGACAATAACTTAATTCAATAACACAATAGAAAAAAAATCAAACAACATAATTGACTATAACTTTTTAAAATGTGTATTTTCAATATTCTTCTATTATAGCACTTGATATTCTCATTCGTAAAAACATATAAAAAGATAATAATTTCTCTTAATTGACCATAACTTAACTCATTAATACAATTTTCAATAACTAATGAATTAATTAAAAAAGTTCAATTTATTTTTCTTTTTATTAGTTTTCTCTTCGTTTAACCACATGTTGATAATTTGATATGTGCCATCCTTCATTTTCAGTGTTTTCTATTTTGCTTTTTGATATTCTCATTCCTAAAAACAATATTCTCTTAATTATATATTTAAAATTAATTAAACAATTTGACAATAACTTAACCTATTAACACATTTGAATGAAAATCAAACAACATAATTGACTATAACTTTTTAACATGTGTCTTTTCAATATTACTCGATTATACCAATTGATAAATTTTTAACATGTGTCTTTTCAATATTCTTTTATTATATCACTTGATATTCTCAATCATAAAAAAAACATATACAAAGGTAAATAATTTTCATTCTATCTATGTCAATTTCATAATTTTTATTACTTGATTGTCATTTGTATTCCTTCTCTATCACTTTTTGCAATTTTTGTAATAGGGTTCCTCATTTATATCATTCAATGTCATTTAAACACACGATAAATTATAATTGTAACACCCATAATTTATTTATTTTTATTTTTTGTAACTTACATCACTTTTCATCCTATAAATAATAATTTTCACATCCTCCTCCACCATATCTCAAATTTCTAAATGTTTTTGTTTTTGTTTTTGTTTTTATGTTTTTGCATGGGTTGAAAACTCAATTGAGACATCATTGTAAGAATTTGATATTATAATTTGTTTTCAGAAACTATATTGTAAATATTTTACATTGTTTTCAATTTTTATTTTATCTCTAACGCATTAAAAATTATACTTATTCCTTTTTTAACTCTCATATTTTAATTTAACATTATATATATCTTATACAATTTTGATAACTATTACAATGCAAATTTTATTTTTTCCTTTTTATGTTTATTTTTTCTTCTATATGCATAGAGCACCTCACAATGTAAAATCACTTCTTTATAGTGATATATATATATATATATATATATATATTTCAATTTATTTTTTCTTTTTAGGTTGATATCCTCTTTTATAAGTGATGTAATTGGTAGAATAGAATCAATGACGAATGTAAGATCACTTCTTTAATGTAATATATAAGTTTTATTTTGTCTAAATTAATTAATATTTACCTCCTAAAAGTTATAATTTTTTTGGTATGTCTTACTTAATTTCATTAACTAAATATCTTTAAGCCATATTGAACATGTTAGTTTGTTTCTTTGTTACATTGTAGAATCTCTATTTTCCATCTTGTGCCTCCAATGTAATGATCCACATGAGTCTTTTCACTTTTTCTAAAATGACTCAACCAAAATTTAGAGTAAAATAATTATTAATTTATTTATGTTAATTTTCATCATCATAATTTCATCAAATCTATTTTTATTTGGATTTGATTTTCTAAAGAAGCAAATGTATGAGGATGAGGCAATACGATTGGATTTTTTTACCTCATTTAAAATTAACAGTAAGAAAACATTTGTAAATATGGTCATTTATAATCAACTAAATTACATATTTGGATTGAATTCATGTAAGTTTCATTCCAAATCTAACAATATTTTGTTTTTTTAAATTTTTGAATCAAACATGTAAGTTTCATTCCAAATCTAACAATATTTTGTTTTTTTTAATTTTTGAATCAAATTTTTCTCAAAGTTTTAAATCAATTTTTTCCTATGAAGGATAATTTTGTTTTGTTTAATACAAATTTTTAAGTTTTATTTTCCTAAATACCACAAAAAGAAGAACCATTTTTAAATATTTTGAGATGGGCCATAAATCAATTGTACAAAAAAAATCTTATTTTACCATTTGATATTCTCATTTCTAAAACTCATTAAAGAGTTTTCTTTATGAAAATTTGGCACGTGACACTTTTCATTCTCGTATGTTTTTTTAATAAACTTTACAAAAGGTAATAAATTGAATAAAAATTATATATCACAATTTTATACAATAAAGAAGAGTTTCTCTTATATATAAATGATGTAGCCTGAAATATAGAGTCAATGAAAAATATAAGATCGCTTCTTTTATGTAATAAATTTATTTTAATTTGTCTAATTTGATTGATGTTTAGTCTCCATGAATTATATTTTTTTTTGCTATGTCTTACCTAATTTTATTAACTAAATATCTTTGAACCAGATTTGTTAGTGGCGTTGATACTAATGTCGCAATAGATACAAAATTAAACTATCATGATTTTTCACATTGGACATATTAGTTTTTTTCCTTTCTTACACTGTAGAATTTCTATTTTTTCCATCTTATGTTTTCAATGTAATGTGAAAAGTAAAGTATGACTTCTTTATTAGACGATCTATATGAATCTCTCCACTTTTTCAAAAATAACTCAACCCAAATTTAGAGTAAAAAGTTATTTATTTATTAATATTTATTTTCATCATCACAATTTCATCAAAATCCATCAAAATGTTAATTAGTTTTGAAATATATAATAAGTTGTAATAACTTTGTGAAATATTGATAGAATATAATTATTCGAAGACGACACCAAAATACAAAAAGTATTAAACTATATGATTATTAAATAAATGAATAATAATGTGACTAACATTATTTACTTTATTGTATAGAGAAAATAGAAACATAATATATGTTGTAATATCAAAGCGAAATGCGTAAACGACATATTTATTTTAATATATATTTTTATATAGTATTGCATAATTTATTACATTAACTTAATGTTGCGTGATAATTCACCTAGTTCTATATAAGTTTATGTAAGAATATGGGATTGTGTTACCAACGGAGAAGAAAAAATATGCAGGAAAAATTGAGATCTTTGTAGGCAAAGATGTTGAAGCATCATCATCACATTAGATGCAATAATGGCGTCAACAATACCTCTCGTCACTTTTTTATATATATTTTTTATATTTTTTATTATTCATTTTTCCTTTTTTCTTTTTTATTATTTTATTTAATACTTAAAATTATTTATCTTTATTTTTATGAGACACGGTAATAAATTTATAACCGCATTTGAAATAACAACATATTTTGTAAATACAATAGGGATATTTGTGAGATCTAACTGTCTACCTTTCAATATACAGGTATAAGATTAGCGACGTGAAAATCATACTTTCTTGGATTTTTTATTTTTAATATCGGCCATTCAAATTTGACAAGGCTATAAAATGCATGAGGTCATAGATTTGTATTTTTCCTTACTCCATTCTTGCCACTATGGCACTACGTCGAAGCCAATGTGTTCGATGATTTCAGTTCAAGCTTTGAGATACGTGGGTCGAATTTGTTCAAAATAATCTAAAATGTTTATATTGAAAGTAATCCAAAACTTGGCTACTAAAATTTCGAAAGAGAGTTTTAAAGTTATGGAAAAAACTACTATACTTCTGCCATGTTCATTTGCATTAGAGTATCTTTTAAAATAAATAAGTGCAGCAATGAATCCAAGGTTTGTTGAATGCTTGTATGACATCCTAAATATACTTAATTATGGAGATAATCCACTCCTTTTATCACAATCACGGAATATAATAAGTAAAACAAAGAAACAAAGAGTTTTTGGAGAAAAAAAAACGCTCTGCCAAAAAAATGAAAGTGAGGCGATTAAGGAAGCGATTAAGAAGGGGATTAAGGTTTCTGGACTCCGCCGCAAGGAAGTTGTCTAGAGGCCATGTCGGCGTCGGAAAAGGATGAGCTGCCGCCCATGGGGCAAGGTTTGCCTGAACAGAGTACCTCTCAAGTGCAGGTGCAATCTAAGTCATGGGTAGCTGTAGTCGAAAACATGATTTCAAAACCGTGTCACGTAGCTCGCATTGAGGTGAAGGAAGGTGTTTCACTAGTGGACATTCCAAATGACCTAATTCAGAATTCGGTGCCTTTGTGGGAGGATTTTCTAGGAGGCCAATTTTTGGATAAAGCCCCTCATGTAGCCAAAATCCATGTTATTGTTAACATGATCTGGACGTTGGGAAACTAAGCGATTCGGGTTGATGTATTTCCAATGAATGCAACAACAGTCAAATTTCGAATTAAGGATGATCAAACAAGAGGAAGAAACTTGCGTAGAGGCATGTGGAACATTGCAGATCTGCCAATGGTGATCTCCAAGTGGTCACCGGTAAAGGAGAAGAAAGAAACATATATCAAAACAATTCCGATGTGGATAACACTGAGAAACGTTCCGCATCAGATGTACTAGAGAGATGGGATTCACTTCATGGCCAGTTTGGTGGGGAAACCAATCCGCCTTCCCTCTGACACAGAGCTTTGCTCAAATTTTTGGGAACCTCAAGTCTTTGTTGAAGCTGATATGACAAAGGAGTTGCCTAAAACGTATCGTTTTAAGATAGAAGTAGATGCTGAGGTCGAATTTGATTATCCATGGCTCCCCTCTTGCTGTTCTGTCTGTTAGAAGTGGGGGCACGAAAATTTGAAGTGTCCTGGTTTAAAGGCATTGGGAGAGAAGGCTCTGGTGGTTGCAAAGGATCCGAGAAGAGAAGAGCTATTGGTTTCTATGAATACTCCTTCCAAGCCACATCATACGAGTACAACTGATGTTAGAGAGGACAGCAGTTCAAAAAATGTAGAAAAAGATGTTGACAGTTGGTCGGTGGTGTCCCCAGCAAAGGCTAGACAAAGTGGTGAGCGTCAAGTAGAAAACTTGCTTGTAGTGGTATCCCCCTCACGATTTGACATTCTCCATACTCAAACTGAGGAGGAAGTTGATCAACAAACAAAAGTTAAAGACATGTTGGAGGTGAGAATAGAGGCTGGGTCGAGTGTGGAGGAAGGGAAGAAGAAGGAAGATGATGAAAAGGAGGAAGGAGAGATTGAGTCGGGTGGCTTGGAAACAGCTCCAGTCGAGAAATCACTAAGGAAACTACCACCACGATCAACAAAAAGAACCAACAAAAAACTTGAATTTTTTGTTGTGCTCACTACGGCTAATCACCATGGTGTGTCTGGTAAAAAGAAGCCTTCCAAGAAGAATTAAGTATGTCGGGCTTCTTTTGGAATGTCCGAGGTTTTAATAAATTTTCAAAACATTCCATAGCAAAGAAGTGGGTAGAAGGAGGGAAGTTTCAGTTTGGATGTGTGTTGGAGACTCGGGTAACGGAAGAAAAGACACCAAATATAATCAATACGGTGTTTAAAGACTGGTCAGTTCTAACAAATTATGAGTATAGTCGTCTTGGTCAGATTTGGATGGTTGGAAGGGACAATATTAGACTTACCCCTTTTTCAAAAGTGGTCAAGTTATTTCATGCTCGGTGCGCCTAGAGAGGCAAGATGTGGAGTTCTTTTGATCCTTTGTTTATGCTTCTAACTTTGCTGAGGAGAGAAAGGAATTGTGGAGAGACCTGAAGGATCATAATGACTCGCCTATGTTGAGGAATAAACTGTGGATGGTGATGGGAGATTTTAACGAGATATTGGAAGCAAAGGAGCATTCAAGAGGAGATGATATTAGTTACACTTCTGGAATGAGGGATTTCCAAGAGCTGGTACACCACTGTTCTTTTTCAGATATGTAATATTATGGCTCTCTTTATACATGGTGCAATAAGAGGGAAGCAGACTTGATTCTCAAGAAACTTGATAGAGTTCTGGTAACAGATCAATGGGCCTCTGATTTCCCTCAAGCTTATGCGGTATTTGAGGCGGGCGGATGCTCAGATCATGTGAGGGGTTGAATTAAAATCATAAACACAATTGAAAGTGAACCTAAGAGGCGGGCTTTCAAGTTTGTGAATGCGGTAATGGAACTGCATGAGTTTAAGCCATTGGTGGAAACATTTTGGAAAGGAACATATCCTATCTATATGTTAACGTCTTCTCTTTTCAGGTTTTCAAAGAAATTAAAAGCTTTGAAGCCTTTAACTAGAAGCTTAGCAAAAACCAGAATGGGTAATTTGGTGAAGAAGGCGAAAGAAGCCTATGTTGATCTCTGTGCAAAACAGGAAGCAAACATAAACTCACCATCGCAAAATAGAATGGAGGAAGAGAATTCTGCATACAAGCGATGTAATTAGGTATCTAACATGGAAGAAAATTCTTAAAACAAAAGTCTAAGCTCCACTGGCTTCGCATAGGAGATAAGAACAATAAGGCTTTCCATCGTGCGGTGGTGGCGAGGAAGCAAATAAACACCATTCATGAGATCAAATGTGAAGATAGAAGAATTGTTTCTATTGGAGATGAGATCAAAGATGAAGTAGAAAGATATTTGAAGCCATTTTTGAAGGAAAAGCAAACAGACTACGAGGGTATCTCAGCTGAGAACCTTCAAGATCTTTTGTCTTTTCGTTGCTCTGATGAAGATGTGAAGCTGTTGACTAAACCGGTCCAGGTAGAGGAAATTCAGAGTGTGCTGTTTGCAATGCCCAGTGACAAATCACCTGGCCCAAACGGTTATACGGTTGAATTTTATAGGAGCAGATTTTACTACATCAATTCAGTCATTCTTTGCAACTGGTTTTTTGCCAAAACATGTCAACTTCCACGATCTTATCTCTTATTCCGAAAGAAAATAGAGGCTTGCGAGATGAAGGATTATCGACCCATCTCATGTTGTAATTTCATTTACAAAGTGATATTGAAACTGCTAGCGAGTCGTCTAAAAGGAGTCCTACCTAAGTTCATCTCTGGAAATCAATCGGCGTTTGTGAAGGACACTACTGATAGAGAATGTCTTGCTGGCTACAGAACTGGTAAACGATTATCACAAAGATACAACCTCTACTCGCTGCGCAATCAAGATTGATATCTCGAAAGCATTTGACTCAGTTCAGTGGTCTTTCTTCTTGAATGCTCTCTCGACAATGGCATTCTCAAAAGAATTTATACATTGGATCTCTTTGTGCATCACTTCCGCCTCCTTTTCAGTCTAAGTAAATGGAGAATTAGCTGGTTATTTTTAAGAGTAAACGGGGACTTCTTCAAGGATGTTCTCTCTCGCCAAAATGATGGACAAACCTGCAAATCTGAAGAAGCTAGGTTACCACCCTAAATGCAAGGAAATTGGCCTCACCCATCTTTGCTTTGCTGATGACTTGATGATATTTACAGACGGTCAGGTGCGCTCTATTGAGGAAATAACATCAGTTTTCTCGGAGTTTGCTAAAATCTCAGGTTTGAAGATTAGTATGGAAAAGTCCTCCATGTATCTGGCTAATATTCTCCAAGTGATAACACAATGGTTTCCTTTTGTGATTGATAAGCTTTCAATCAGATATTTGGGGTTGCCGTTATTAACAAACGACTTCACTACAACGGATTATCAGCCTTTCATTGAGCGGATTAAGCGAAGAATTGGGGGTTGGACTACTAAATTTCTGTCTTTTGCAGGCCGTCTAAACTTGATAAATTCGGTAATAAGGAGTATAACAAATTTCTGGCTGGCCGCTTTTTGCCTTCCTTGAAGCTGTATTCGCAAGATTGATAAGTTATGCTTGGCCTTTCTCTGGTCAGGACCGACATCAAATGCTAGACAAGCAAAGGTATCTTGGGAAGAAGTGTGTAAGCTAAAATATGAGGGAGGACTGGGTCTGAGAAACCTAAAGGAGTTCAACGACGTCTGCTGTTTAAAACTCATATGGAGAATTGTATCTCACAGTCCTTCACTGTGGGTGAAATGGGTTAAAAATCGTCTGCTTAAGGGAGAAGTGTTTTGGTCTCTTAAAGAGAATACAAGTCAAGGATCATGGTTATGGCGTAAACTACTAAAGTATAGGGCAATGGTAAGAGACTTCTGCAAAAGTGAAGTCAGGGATGGATCCCTAATCTCATTTTGGTTTGACAAATGGTCTTCACTTGGTTGTTTGTATGATTTGGCGGGGCACAGAGGGATTATCAAACTGGGAATTGGTAAAAATGCTACTATAGAAGAAGCAAAGAGAGCTAGACGAAGACGCTGCAGTCGGTGTTAAACTTGAAGAAAACTAATGTAAATGAATTGATTATGATTCGATAAGTATCGATTGATGATAAACGCGGAGGCGAAATTTCCGTTTAATAGAAAAGTTCAAAGACACTCGTGATTAAGAGCTCGGGATAGTTTAAAAATCCAGCTCGGGATGAAATAAGTGTTTTTAACTCAAGTGTTTGTTCTTGTCCCCAAATTTTCGAATCCTTTTATTAATGAGGTACAAGGGGTATTTATAGGGAATCAATTGGCCCTGTTAACCGCCTTTGTTGCTCAGCGCGTGCGCGGTGACTTGAATCTTACGCCGAGTCGCACTTAAGTGTTTTTGGTAAGTCGGCAATGTTTTGGGCTTCATCGGATGGGCCGAGTATACTCGTCATCGACCTGCTCAGGATTGACTTGCTCGTCATCGTCCTGCTCGGGATCTACCTGCTCGGGATCTACCTGCTCGAATTTGGGCTGAACTGGTCAGCAAATGGGCTATATATCCTTAATGGGCCGGGCTGATAGGATTGCCAATCCTATCTCCAACAATAGCCCCCCCAGCTCGGGGTATGATAGATCACGAGTACGCCGAGGTACGTGCGTTTCAGCCCGGCGCACTTGCTGTCGAAAGGAACAGTCGTGCGGAAGAAACCGTATGGGTCCCGGCCTGTCGATTTGTTTTCTTGATCGCGTTTGTGGAACGATCGCGTGTGCGACAAAACCGTGCTATGCGTCCACGCGTGGGATTCACCGTGGAAAGTAATCATTTGCACCTTTACTGATCCCCGCGCTTTTGCCACGTGTCATACTCTTGTGGTGCTGGAACTACGGTTTCCCGCGCTTCGTTTCCACGTGTCGCTTTCTTATGATGAGAGCGAACTCGGATATCGATGCCGCCGTTTCATGAACACGTTTCTCTCTTCCTCTTCCTCTGCTTTTTTGCAAACACTTAACTGATTGACTTTCCAGTTCTTATTCTTATTCTTCTCTCGAACTCGATTTCCGGCGAACTCAAAATCATTACTCCGATTTTGGTTTTCTTTCACTCAACGAGAATCTCTCTTCTGACGGCGGTTTTCTGTCCTTACCCAGGTGCGTCTCTTCTTCTCGCCCTATCTCTGCACTTTTTATTCCGCCGGGGCTCTCCGAGACCATTTGCCTTCTGTTCTGTCTTTTTCTCTCCTCCGGTGACCATGGTTCGCACACTCAGCGGCATCCGAGTCGAGTCGAGTTCCAACTCCGAATCTGCCGATCAATACGGGGGTTCTTCAGAGTCCGACGTCGGGTCTCCTATTCTCGATCGAACACTTCCGCTCTTTGATGAAGAGAGAGATGAAGATGACATTCCGTTGTCTCGTCGCCAGAAGAACCGAGCTGATAACGCGGGAGTATCCACGTATGCGGCGCAACCCATCACTCAACAGAGGTCGGACAGTGGTGCGCAGGCTTCTACGTCCATGCCGGATCCGAGGGTTCGTCGCGTACTCAGAGTTTTCGGTTTGGGGGCGCCTCCTTTGGGTCCAGCGCGTCATAGAATGGGGGATGTTGAAGTGCCTTCGTCGGTTGCGGCAGCTCGTCGCGGAGTAGACCGAGCTGATAACGCAGGAGCGTCCGCGTCGGCACCAGTCGCTACTTCTGCTCCCGTGCCCGGGACAGTTAGAATAGTGAGTCGAGGTCGGGGTGGACGACCTAGAGCAGCAGCTGCCCAGAGAGTCCAAAAGACTTCGAAACCTGTTAAACTCTCGTTCAGACAAGGAGGGTTCCCGACCAAGCTGAAATGGGAGTCTCTTTACCCATTGAAAGAGATGTTTCCGGCATGTAACTTTAGGGTCCCAAAGTCAGAAGATCGGCCCTGGTCTCCTCCTCTGGGTTACGTATGTCTCTACGAAAGTTTCTTCACAAGGCTGCATCTTTGGTTTCCCCTTCCCGAGGTGTTTGTGCGATATTGCCGAGCACGAGACTTGGCATTCTCTCAAGTCTGCCCGACGACCGTGCAGAACATGATAGCTGTCTATGTGCTAGCTGCCGAGCACGGGATAGAGCTCACTGACCAGCTTTTCGAGTCTCTGACGACTCAAAAGAAGAACTCGGCGTACGCCGGAACTTTCTACGCCGCACTCAACCTCGGGTCAAAAATCGTGATAGGGAAGCCGAGTAAAATCGACGAGTGGCAGACGCGTTACTTTTTTGTACAAGCTGGGGGTGGATCTGGTCTGAATTCGAATGAGGGACATCGTACCGTATGGAACTTTGATCCCGGTAGAGCCCCGTGTTTTTAGATTGGTTTCATCGTTGGTTCTTTCAATTACTAATCTTTTGCCATCTCTTTCAGTGAAGCACAACACTAGCTCCTATAGGTCGGAGGAGTTTGAGGCGGCCATTGGTGCTTTTCAGGCACAGCACGTTTCTTGGAAGGAAGTGACGGAGGAGAGAGTTCGCAAGGCTCGGGAAGACGCTGCAAAAGGCGAGTTCGTACTCCTGGTTTGCTTTGCGTTTTGCTCCTTTTCTTCCCCTCTTTTTTTTATTCACGTTTTTCTTTTTCAGGGAGGCTGGTAAAGATGTGGTACGACGTTCCCGACTATGCCGAAGAGCTAACGGCATCTCCCATATTAGCTCGGGATGGAGCTGGAGTTCATGGAGATCCTGGAGCTCAGGAAGAGACTGGAGCTCCAAGAGAGCCCGAGGCGCAAGGAGTGGCTGAAGCTCGGGAAGAAGCTGGTGCTGCCGATTTTGGGATCGAAGACTTTCCTGATATGTTTGAAGGACTGCCAGATCCCGAGTGTTCTGTACGGAGCCCTCAAGCTGAAGGATCCGTTCCGACTCCAGGTTTTGTTGAGACAAACCCTTCTGATGGAGTCGAGGTCGGGACCGGTGAGGTCGGGAATGTTGTCGAAGAGCGTGTCCCGTGTGTTGTTGAGGAGTTGCCTTCTGTAGGAGCGATCCCAGTCTCGACTGAGCGGGAGGAAGATCGAGTTCGTGGGAAGAAGGTAACAAGCAAGAGGTCGAAGAGGAGCTCGAAAGAACGTTCCTCTAAAAAGCAAAAAACTAATGCAGGCAGCACAAGTGGCCATGGCGTTAGTGCGGGCGGAGGTGATGATCACAGCTTTTCCTTTGCCTATTCTCGGTCTTTGACGCCGATTTTTGAGAGTGCCTCATACTGCGCCGAACTGGTGAGGGCGATATCCTGCACCACTGTTGATGTGCCGGAAGTTCCGGAGATGGCGGCGCCATCACCGTTTATCCGCGCATCCCACTCTTTTGTACAGGTAATACTCGGGGTAGATCTCACGTTTCCATACGCTTTAGGATGTTTCTTCCTCACCTTTGTCTTTTATTGCTCTTAGATGGGGAAAGCTCTTGCTGACTTTGCTCGGGAATGCGATATGCAAGTCAAGATCGCAAAGGAGGAAGCAGAGACTTTTGCAACGGTAGTTGGAGTTAAGGCTGCTGAACTTGATGAAGAGCAGAAGAAATCTGCTCGGCTTGCAGCAGAGGTTGGGGAATTGCAGCGTCGGGAAACAGACATGGGGGCCGAGCTGGCTAAGATTTGCTCCGAGCTGATTGCGGAGCAGGATCAGAGCAGGGCTCGAGTGGCTCGTGTAGAGGCCGAGCTTGAGAAGAGCAGAACTGATGCGGTTCTCGCGCGTACAGAACGTGACGTGCTCGAGGCAAAGAATCTCCGTCTGAAGGAGAAGGAAAGTTTGCTCGAGAAAGAGAAGGACGAGATTGCTAGGCGCTTCGAGGCGTATAGTGCCAAGAGCGCCGCTCAGATGCAATCAATCCGGGCTAATCTGGAGGCCCGTAACGAACTCGACCGCTCTAAGGCCCTTTACATTCAATCTCGGGGCCTGCGAAGATGCCTCGAGACTCTTCAGAGTCAAGAGGGAGTTGTTATTTCGGAAGCGCGGCTCGCAAAGATCGCAGGAGATGAGGCCAAATATGAGGCCGAGTTAAAGGCCAATCCAGTTCCCGAGCTCCTTCCTTCAGATTTTGAAGTGTCTGAAGATGCTGCTATGTGACGCCAGGTCGGTCGTTACCGTTTTTACCGCAGTCCTTATGGGACTAACCTTCGTATGTTTACGTCGGAGGATGCGGCTGAAGTGCGTGCGTCTGGATTGTCTCCGTTTTCTTTGTAGTTAGCTGGCTACTCTATTCGGCTTAATTTTTTGGTTTTAGATTTGTATTAAAAGTTGTAGATCGGTAAGTTTGCGACCGTGTAACTTTTAATGAAAAACATTTTTTGTCAAAGTTAACTTGTTTTTCGTAAGTACGATGTGAGAGTGAGTTCGGTCACGTTGTTTACTCAATTATACGCTTATCGTTTTGTGCGTAGAAGAGTTGCGAGTGAAAACTCGGCTTTACGCTTGAGGCTTGTGCGCGGGAGGTTTGCGAGTGAAAACTCGGCTTCACGCTAACAGTTTGTGCGCGGAATATTTGCGAGTGAGAACTCGGCTTTGCGCTTATAGTTTGTGCGCAGGACTTTTGCGAGTGAGAACTCGACTATGCGCTGAGAGTTTGTGCGCGGCGATAATTTTTTGCGAGTGAGAACTACGGCTTCTTTCTTTTTATATTTTTTCTTTTATTAGACTCTGAGTGCAGAACTCGGCTTCTGAGCTCCGGCATATTTTGCTTTGAGAAATGTAGTATTTCATGTCATAGCTGAACCTCGGTAAAGGTTGCCTAACGTACCCCCGGACGAGGGGATCAAGAAATCGTAGTTCGGTTATATTGAAATAGTCGGATCGTAAGAATCATAGTCAGTGAATAGAAACTGTTTGAGGTTTGAATGTGTTCCACGAGCGCAGAGACGGCTTCGCCCTGTCATTGTGGCTAGTTTCGTAGACACCACTGGTTTTCGAATTTTGGAGATGAGGTATGGCCTTCCACTGTGCGCCGAGCTCTGCCAGCGTTTTCTTCCGTGGATATAGATTCAACACTTTGCGAAAGTACTATAAGTTCCTTTCGTCGAATGCCTCCCCCTTACTTTTTGTGTGTAATATTTTTGAGGGCAAGCTGCTGATAATTCTGTATTCGCAGAGAGGGGCGTGTGAGTTTACCTTGCTCTTCCAAAAAGTCTTCCTCTGTTCGGGAGCATATCGTCATTTGAGGCAGGGCGGTTATGCACGAGCATGATCTGCGAAGAATCGGAATCCCGACCTCAGAGGGCAGCCATTGCTTCCACGCCTGAAACAATGAGAACGGCGTCGGACCCGTCCGCGTGTGTCGCTGGTTGTACGATGACTCCAGAGGACGCCATCAAGCTCGTCTGCCCAGAGTCCTTTCTTTGCGCCGAGCGCTTCTTCAGGCCATCGAGATGATAGTTTTTTAGTTGCTTCAGCTTGCCCATTGCTCTGCGTTGGTACCGAGTGTGGACTTGTTCAGTCTTATCCGCCATTTTGTGCGCAGAAGTCGTCGAAGAGTCCGAGGTGAATTGTGGGCCGTTGTCCGTGACGATCTCTACGAAGCCCGTGACGGCAGAATGATGAACTTCCAAACAACTTTTGCACATCATCGGCGAGATCAGATTGGCTGTAGCGATTTAAGGCTCGACCATTTGGTTTAGTATATCTGTCATGACAAGGATGTATGCCTTTCCTCGAGATCGGGCATTGAACTATGATGTCCATTGCCCATCGCGATGAATGGGTAAGGCGCAGTGCTGTACTGAGGAGCTCACGCAGGGGAGTTTTTCATCGGGCGTGTCGTTGGCATTGTTCGCATCGTGCTGCGAAGTTTCGCAATCCTAGTATCGTCGGCCAAAAATGGCCTTGATATTCTAATTTTTTACTTGCGAGAGCTCAGGCCGTTGGAGTTGATTTCCTCCGCCGCCTTCGTGTAGCTCCTTCTGACTCCGGTCGTTTCATCCCCGTGTAGACAGGTGAGAAGGACTCCGGAGGAACTCCACTAAACAGCCTGTCACCCGAGTGCAGAACGATATCGTGCGCATTTTCGTATCTGAAGCACCGAGCTTCCCATTTGTCAGTTGGGCACACCCCGCTATCTTAAGGATATATTTCCGCTCGCTAGTCCGTTGAGGTCGATTTGCGGTGATGGTTCCTGCGTGTTCTTGCCTACCCTACCTGTGTCATTGAGCTCGGCTGCGTGATCTCGATGAGAGCGACTCCTCGAGAAGAACGATGCTGGTGGTCTCTATCTTTTCGACTGATTTAACGCGGCGCTGAGTTGAGGTCACTAGTCGAAGCTAGGGCGGCAAGCGACGTCGGCGGAAATGTTCTCCCTGCGGAATATTTTGTGAGGCTAAACTCGTTGAATTCGGCTGCCAAGTTCTTGACGAGTCCGAGGTAGGCATCCATACGCTCGTTTTTGGCCTCGTATCATCTCGCTTAAACTTGTTTGCTACGAGTTGTGAGTCGGCAATGGCCTGCATGCTAGTGGCTTCCGACGCCCTTTGCTAACTTGAGTCCGGCAATAGGGCTTCATACTCGGCTTCATTATTTGAGCCGGGAAACTAGGCAGAACGACTGTTCAAGTACTATCTGTTCCGCCTTGGTGATTCAAGCTTGACGCCCGATGCCGGATCCAATGGCGTGAGGATGATCCGTCGACGAACGATCCCATACTGTCGGACGAACATTAAAGTCATTAGCTCGGGGGCCAACTCGATCAGAAATCCGCCAAAACACTCGGACTTTGTGGCAGTCGCCGGGGTCTATACTCGACGTCCTATTCACTTAATTCAACAGCCCATTTGGCAATCCGACCCGATTTGACTTGGGCTTATGAAGAACCGTTCTCAAGGGTAAGTTGTGATGGACGGCGATCGTATGAGATTGGAAGTATGGACGTAATTTCCGAGCCGTGGTGATAACAGCGAGGGCTAGCTTTTCGAGAGCGGGATACCGACCTTCTGCTCCGTCAAGAACTTGCTGACATAAAAGATGGTTTTTGCTCGCCCGCCGGTCTTCTCTAACAAGGACGCCACTAACGCCGAGTTGGAAACTGCTATGTAAAGATACAAAGTTTCTCCCACCTTCGGGCTTTTGAGAGAGACGGGGGGCGAATCGAGAGGTACACTTTTAATTGTGGAAAGCCTCCTCGCACTGCTCATTCTCCAAATGAACTCCTTATATTACCGCGGAGGAGTTGATAAAATGGTAAGCATTGTCCGTTGCATCGGACGACGAATCGGTCGTTGAGGGCGGCGATTCTTTCCGTGAGCCTTTTTGATCTCCGCTTGTTTTTTGGTGAAGTAGTTCGAGAGAACCGCTTTGATTTGTGCCGATTAGCCTCGTCGATCCCGGCCTGCGTGACGATATAACCCAATAATTCGCCGGAGGTCACTCCAAAGGTGCCACTTCGCCGGTTTAGTTTCATCTCGTACTCGTTAAGGTTTGGAAACACGTCTTGACGGTGGTCCGACGCGGTCTTTTGCTAAGACGATTTTACGAGCTGTCGTCGATGTAAACTTCCATCGTTGCGCCGAGCTCGTTAGGCGAACATTTTTGTGACGAGTCGCTCTGTAAGTAGCACTACGTTTTTTAGTTCGAAGGACATTGACTTCCGTACAGTAAAGTTCCCCGCATCTGTGAATAGATATCGTCTTTTACGCATCGGTCAGTTCGGGTGCAATGCGGATTTGTGTGTAATCTGACCGTAGAGGCGTCCATAAAAAAGGAAAAAGGAAAAAAAAAAAGCTCTTTCGTCTCCTCGTTCGATGACTTGGTACTCCGAGGAAGCCGGAAAGCAGTCATTCCTGGACATGCTTCGTATGTTCGAGGAGTCGGTAAAAGTCCACACAGACTCTAAATTATCCCAGACTTTCTTTTTAGCACGCACATACCGGTTGGCCTAAGCAACTCAGGATAATCTGATCTCGACTGATGGATCGGCCCGTGGTCAATCCGCTCACTTTCATCGTTCTGTTACGGCTTGCGCTCGTTCGAGGTTTAACCTGCGCCGCTTTTTTGTTTAATCGGTTTGTAGGCGGGTCAACATTTGGATTTCTGCGGTAGACGTAATTCCGGATTACATCCCAGGAATTCGTTAGTCGACCAGGCAAAGGGTCGATACGTTTTTCTTGTGAGGAATTCAACGAGCTCCGGCTCCTTGATGTTCCTCCGTTGAGCGATCGGCCGCCAATTGCCACGCAAAGGCGCCCTTCTCTGTTCGGGGTCAATGTTTTGACGTTGGACCTTACGCCCGTGTTCTAAGCTGGCTTGGTTCGTGGAGGTCTGGATCTCTTGAGACTGCTGGCAGTCATTTACTTGACATGTCTTGACTTGCTTTCCGTAACTTATGCCGACCGATCGAAACATGTTCGGGACATCCCGTTTGATCGCCGCGAATGGTTACGGACCGTTGAGCCTAACGGGGAATTTAGACCTGATGCAGTATGTTGTGAAGTGACCCTTTTCATCATACATTAATCCCGGTAGATCAGGAGGATTAGTTCCGAGGATTAGTTTAGATGTGCGGGTTTTGTCAATCCGACTTCGAACTTGACCAATCCTATTGCGTGGTTCCGCCAACGGTGTTTAGATCGGGGAGCTTGACTGTATCCCGATAGTATCCGGGTTGTGTCTCCATAATCCAGTTAGGGGCCGTGGATTCGAGGGACGGAGGTGCGCCGTGTATGAGAGATAGCGTCGGAAAGCACCGAGCTGCTATTCTAGGCAATTATTGCCCCAAGGTAAGCGTGCTTAAAAAGAATTTAGAAAAATTAAACTAAACCCAGAACTCCTCCGCCCATCTTAATTATCAGGTGTAATAAACTTAAGCTCATACATCCGTTGGACCAGCTCCTCCTAAGTAATAATCCCGCATATACTCCAACATAACTCCGATAGTTAGACAACTAACTTATGGAAGAGTGTCTATTGAATATGGTGCGGGCGAAGTGCTACCCCTCCACTGAAGGCTACAGTCTATTGCCAGAAATCAATTTCCTTCCGCCGGGTTAAAAAGTGATTTCGTATTCACAAACCAGTCCGCCGCTAATCGGGAACGAAGCTTCCTATTGCTGGAGTAAGTTCTATTGCTCAAGAGCCTTCAAATCTAGACCTCCGTTTGCTGCGGTACCTAATCAAAAAGTATTGATTGAAATGAGGATGAGTCCCGGTTGCATAAGGGATCCTTCCGTGGTCTCATTCCGCGCCAGACAATTCTGTCATCCCGCTCGAACATCGTAATGGTCAAGGATAAATAACTACGAATTCCTACTATTCTCCAGCCTGGCAGTGTTATACTCTGGCCTTATAATGCCCACCCGGTAATCGTGTCACCCTTGTAGTAGTACGGTATTAGTATCTCCATGCTCGAGTACATCCTGCGAAATCCTCCTATTCCCATTGCAGTGCCAATAGGTAAAGGTGGACGCACTAGCGCGTAGAGGTAATCCAAACGATCTGCTCTCCGCGAGGATTGCCAATATTATAGTTCCACCCGCATCTGGCATGCTCTTGTTTTCATTTCTGTACCCCTACCATTCAAGCCAGAAAAACAGCTTGTAGTACCCTGCTATATCCCGAGCGCTCCCGGATTCTTTAAATGTTTCCGCCGTATCTATGGAGTTAATTCAAGTGCCTGCTTATCAATCTAACATAGTCATCTTGACGCAGACCTCGTAAATCAATAGGTGTACTGTTATTAGCAAGGAACAACATTTACTTACGATGAGTGCCAGTGTGATAATGCGTGACCTTTCATCCTAATTAGGTGCGAAATTCCATCCTCAACAATTCTAGCCCCTACTTAGTGAGTAACAGGCAGGCACGCGAGGTTTTACCCTGCGAGGTGAATTATCCCTGCTGGCAAATGAGTGTGTTATGCCATCATGTATCCAAGTTATTTGAAAGAGATCGCGAGATCGCGATTTGGCTCTTTGACGTGCAATCCCGCCATATGGGTTGGCCGTTGCTCGTTCTAACCTATCCGTGCCATAATCATATCAAGTGCGAGTGGCCCTGATGTGTGCTGAGAGAGTATTACAAGTCTCGGAGCATACTGTGACGTGCGTCAATGGATAAAATCCTGTGACTGAAGAATCGCTGGTTAATTCACTCTACGCCCCTGCTATTTGGTGCACGTAATTGTACTTCCAGTCGTATAGTTCCTCTGCACGAGTGTCTATAATGTCTTCGGTTCCTCAGACAATCTAGGGATCCCTTTTAGGATGGATGCTATTGACCGGAGATTGTGTTTTTTCTGTCACTGAGCGCACGTTCTTCCTCAAGCTCGATAAAGCACTCGAGGTCGGCAGAGGGCATCCTCTAGTGGTCCGCGGTTTGTTCAACTTCATGTCTCCCTGAAGGCCGATTCGAACCACGATGCCGTTTCTGAGAGCTGGGGAGGGCGGCGGTCGTCCAATACCGTAGCTACGGACACAACGTCTTAAATCTGTCGACATGTATACACGACCGATAGCGTCTCCTTTGGACCCTCTGGGTTAACACCCAGAGGTCCGCGGTAGATGTTCCTTCGCGTGGATAATGGGAAATCGAACTAACAATGTGTTGAGGAAAAGACGGGGCCAGATGAGTAGCAATAGAAGTTATGGGTAATGTCGAATTGGTCGGTTTACCATACCTTAGCGAACCAAGCTATTTGGGTCAGGCGCGGGCTCTGACAGATTTATTCTAACGAACAGTTGGCAAATCCCGGCTTCTCGTTCCTCTGGGGCGAGCTAATGGCGTCCCGTGGTGACAATAAATGCAGTCATGAACTCACTAGGATCGGTGAGTCCGTTGTACGGGAGGATCTTGACTTTTCCTGGATATCTGAACGAGGTGTTCTGCAAACGGGGGCTAAATGGCGTATTCTGTGTTTCTCGCAGAATTCGATCTATTTCGGGCGCCGAGCTGGTTGCCTGATGGACGGTTGAAGTCATCCGGCGGAGCTCGGCCCTAATACTAGCCAACTCACGGTCCCGCTCTTGGTCGGCTAAGACTTTTTGTAACGCCCCTGGGCTTAGTTGGCCGTGTTGTCTGTCGCTGATCGGGGGCGCTTCAGCCAGTCGCTCGTCCTCTCCCCGAGAGAATTCTGGGGTATGACGCCTCGGTTCCTCTGGGTTACGGCGGGTGCGTTGTAGACGGTCTTGTTCATCGGAAGCCGGTGAAGTGTTGATGAACGAGCTCGGGAACTTTCGTGGCTGGTCTTCGGATGTACGATCGGTAACTGTTTTGTTTCGAGGTGCCACGTTATCCAGACGCTGGTGGCAAATGTTTTGACCGGCCGCGAGCTCGGCGAAACGCTCATTGTTGCTTCGAGTCGTCTCGGTCATTTGGTTGATTAAGGTTTTCAAAAGGGCGTTAGTCATGCTGAGTTGATCTCCGGATGTAGGATCGGCGTCAGTATGCGACAGCTGAGTTCGGGGCGTCACATCAACTCTTGTATCTACTTTAGATTGCGGGCAATTTATGCCGTTAGTGACGACTTTGGGCTCTGTTTCAATTGGGACATCCGGTGGGAAAACTTCATTGTCCTGAGCCCGAGGTCGGGGCGTTGCAGCTCGGGTTGACGTCGAAGGATCTGATTCCCTCGGGTTTGATATCCTTGACAGAACGAGCTCATCTACGTCCGCTGAGTGTGGTAATATTGATGACTGTTGTCCGGCCATCCCTGTGACTTCTCTTTGCGCTTAGGAAATGTCTAAACCCCCCTCCTTCTAGCGCCAAATGTTAAACTTGAAGAAAACTAATGTAAATGAACTGATTATGATTCGATAAGTATCGATTGATGATAAACGCGGAGGCGAAATTTCCGTTTAATAGAAAAGTTCAAAGACACTCGTGATTAAGAGCTCGGGATAGTTTAAAAATCCAGCTCGGGATGAAATAAGTGTTTTTAACTCAAGTGTTTGTTCTTGTCTCCAAATTTTCGAATCCTTTTATTAATGAGGTACAAGGGGTATTTATAGGGAATCAATTGGCCCTGTTAACCGTCTTTGTTGCTCAGCGCGTGCGCGGTGACTTGAATCTTACGCCGAGTCGCACTTGAGTGTTTTTGGTAAGTCGGCAATGTTTTGGGCTTCATCGGATGGGCCGAGTATACTCGTCATCGACCTGCTCGGGATTGACTTGCTCGTCATCGTCCTGCTCGTGATCTACCTGCTCGAATTTGGGCTGAACTGGTCAGCAAATGGGCTATATATCCTTAATGGGCCGGGCTGATAGGAATGTCAATCCTATCTCCAACAGTCGGGCTGATCACTTGAACCTGATTATGGATGCACTGGAAACAGAGAGACAGAGGAGAAATACATCAGAGAATGATGTTTTCTTGTAGAGAAAAAGAGACGACACGTTCACAGCAGCTTTCTCTACAAAAGCTACTTGGAATCAAATCAGAAAAACATCAAGTATGGTGGCATGGCATAAGGGAGTTTGGTTTAAGCATGCAACACCAAAATTCTCATTATGTACATGGCTAGCGATGAGAAATCGTCTAACGACTGGAGATCGAGAGGCCTCTTGGAACCCTAGCTCCTCATCCACATGTATTCTCTGTCACACTCATATGGAAACAAGGGATCACTTGTTTTTTAGTTGCAGCTACTCCTCAGAGGTATGGACCGCTCTTACAAAACAGATTCTACAAAAGTGTATATATATATATATATATATATATATATATATATATATATATATTTATGTTTGGAGTTACAACGAGAACCGTGATAGCCAATTTGGTACTGAGCTTGTAATTGAGTATAAGAGGTCTTGTGTTCGAGCCTCATATGATGTTTTTAATTTAATTTTTAAGTGAAACGATGATGACGTGGTGTTCTAGTCAGCATGTCTTTAACAGAAAAGTAACAGCGTTACACGATTTGTGGGTTTAGGCCGGATTTGTTTAGTTCGTGTATGAATTTCAAATTTAATGTTAGTTCATGTGGTTTTAGACACAGAGAAAAATGTCAGGAGTGTTTTCACCAAAGCAACATAGTTTGTGGGGGAATCAACCATTTTCCATACTTGGAGTGGCATGAAGTAGTTTCAAGCATCTCTAATCGCAGCTCAATCCGACTCAGACATTCCTAATTCGCTACAGTTTTCAAATATATACATTCAATATGGAGAGAACGCAACGGTAGGAAATACGGAGAACCTCCGACTACAAGAGCTCAACTTATCCAATGGCTTGACAAACAAATTTGAAATCAATTCTCAGCAATAAGGGGAATGGGGGACCATTGCTATGACCCTGGTATGCAGACATGGTTTGCTACAAGAACATAAAGTTGTAAAAATCTAGACTTAGTTCAAATCTTTTTCAGCATCTGATGTACTAAAACGTTTCTTTTAAATATTATTTAACATTACATTCAAAAAAAAAAACAAAAAAAAAACAAAAGATGTAGTTATGTAACAATTATTCTTTATTTGCTAATCGATTGCTCGATTATTTTAAAATAATAATACTAATGCTCAAATAAAACCAAGATGTCGATTTAGTTATACAAATTCAAATCATCATCAACATAAATTTAATCTAAGTAATTTTCAGTACATTTAATCTAAAAATTACATGTAAGAAGTCTTTACATTTTTTACAACACAAACACTTAAAGCGCCTGAAAAGTATAGTATTGTTACAAAAAAACTTTCCCTCACAAAATATAAAAGGAAAAAAACACATATTAGTCATATTGATACATTTTTGTCAATTAGGTGATTAGTGAAATGATTAGTATCACGAAAGTGGATTAGTCATATTTGTGAGTTCCATGCTTTATGATAGTCTAAATTCAACCTCTTATAGAATTGTTTGATTGTAAATTTGGTCTTATGATAGTCAACCTCATAATCCAATGCTTTTTTCTTGTTTAACTTTTTAGATTTTAATTTTATGTCTTTTACTTGAATTTTCAGGACTTTAACAAAAACTCAAAAACATATTGCCCTAGCTTAGTTTGTGTTTCGAATCTTTGGTGCAAAATCTTTATTTTTCGTAGAATTGATCTTAAAGTGCAACATCAACATACCATTCGATTGTAGTAGTGTGGACATTAGAAATTAATTAATTAATGTGTTAATCACAATTTTTATTAAAATGAGGCAGGTTGCGGACTTCAAACCATCTCTGGAGCAGGCCTTCAAGTAGTGATCGAAAACTTGTAATTTGATGACTCAATTTAGTAAATAAATTTTAATGTGTGATAACTAATAAAAATTAATAGCAAACATAACTAAATATGGTTAAATTTTAGAATTTTTTTATTAATTTATTTATTATTGTGTTTTAGAACACATGTTATATCCTCTAAATAATTGTATAACTAAATATACAAATATTTTTTCTAAATAGTTTCCAATAAAATATTTTTAAAAAACTCAATACTTAATGGACTTCTTGCTAAACTAGACCCTTATTTGAAGTCAATTCCAAAACTAGACCCCTTTTCCTTTTCTTTTCAAAATGCCTTAAAATACCCCTCATCGCTTCTTTTTTCACAAAAATACCTAGCGCAGACTTCTCCTGTGAAGTCTGGTAGCTGGGTTTGAAAAACAATAACCCAAAGATTCTCACGTAATAACGAAAATGCCATCGTCTTCAATAGTTCCCAACCACACTTACCAAACAAAATTGAGCTCTCAATGCTTCAAACAACCGAATTAAGTGATGTTAATGCTTTAAAACTGAGTTAAAAGCTCCATTTTTGTCGATCTCCTCTCTCATTTCAACCATTTAACTCTATAATATCGTTTTCAATATTTACCATCCATATATCTTGCGATTTACTAAGATTCGAGCATAATAACGCTTGGGTTGCTTGGGTATTGTTGGCGTGATCAGTTCTTGGCCGTTTAAGAAGCTAAACACAAGCTCAAACCGAATCTTGGTAATTTTTGCTTCATTTTCTCCGATTTTCCAGAAGGCAGACTTCATGGGTGAAGTCTCAATAGTCAACTGGGGGTTAGTTTTGCAATTGACTTTTTGGGTCTCAGACTTCACGATTGAACCACGATGAAGTCTGAAGTTCTCCTTTGAAAACAAAAAACGGTGTTTAGACTTCACCGTCGAAGTCTGGTTACAAGGGGTCTAGTTTTGCAATTGACCGTTAAGTCTGACTTTGTACAAAGACTTCTTCTGTGAAGTCTGCGAAAAAAGGCGGTTAGTTTTGCAATTGACCGGAACGAAGACTATTTATCGAGACTTCATCTGAGAAGTCTGCGTGAAAAAGGGGTTAGTTTTGCATTTGACCAAAATTCCGAAACATTGACTATTGGTAGACTTCTCGTATGAAGTCTACAACCATCGGTAATTCTGGAATTTAAAAATAAATTTTTTTGGTCAATTGCAAAAGTAACCCTTTTTCTAAATAGACTTCTCAGACGAAGTCTCATGTAAAAGTCAAACTCTGGTCAATTGCAAAACTATACCCTACTTTATGGGTAGACTTCGCCGAAGAAGTCTCTGAAGGCAAAAAGACTTCATCGAGGAAGTCTAATTACGTAATAGACTTCCTAAATGAAGTCTATTACCAAAAAGACTTCCTAGATGAAGTCTACTAAAAAAGTCAAAACTGTGGTCAATTGCAAAACTAGACCCCAAACTGGTATAGACTTCTCTGACGAAGTCTCCTTGTGTAGCAGACTTCGCATGTGAAGTCTGCTCAAAAAGTCAAAATCTGGTCAATTGCAAAATTAGACCCGTGCTTCAGACTTCACGGGCGAAGTCTGCTTCAGATAGCAAAGCAGACTTCATCGAAGAAGTCTACTAAGAGACTTCGCCTGTGAAGTCTCTAATGATAATTTTAGTAAAAATGCAATTTTAGCCTATTTGTAATTAGTTTTTTTTTTCTTGTCCTAACATGTGTGTTACGTATGGCTTTTGATGTTTTAGAAATTTGAACTATTTTAATCGCATAATTATTTTTTTATATTTTTTCTGAACTTATTAGGTGTTTAGGTTATAAATTTAGACTTCACGGGCGAAGTCTGCTTCCCATAGCAGAGCAGACTTCATCAAAGAAGTCTACTAAGAGACTTCGCCTGTGAAGTCTCTAATGATAATTTCAGTAAAAATGCAATTTTAGCCTATTTGTAATTAGTTTTTTTTTTCTTGTCCTAACATGTTTGTTACGTATGGCTTTTGATGTTTTAGAAATTTGAACTATTTTAATCGCATAATTATTTTTATATATTTTTTCTGAACTTATTGGGTGTTTAGGTTATAAATTTAGACTTCACAGAGGATGTCTGTGCGTAGACTTCGTTCGAGAAGTCTCTTGCACTATCTTTTTAAAAAATGGATTTGTATCATATATAATATGCATTTTCGAGATTTTAAATTTTTTACATGTGTATTAGTTATTGTTGTTGTTTATGTATGAATTTCACATCTCAATGTCTTATATTCTATCTTAAATCGATTTTACGAATTTCTGATAATTATTTTTCAACAGACTTCACCTTTGAAGTCTACTGTGAAACAAACTAACAGTTTGCCTTTGTGTTGTTTCAAATGTCTTTCAGAAAATGGTTCATGTACCTGCTGTCTTTGGAGAATGGGTGATGAGAGACTGTAAGTGGCATTTTGAGGTGGATCATCCCAAAGGAGGGAGAATGTTTTTCTTGAGTGATTCTTGTACACACCGTGAACTCATTGAGATGGCACTAGCAGACTATGAGCTGGACAAGAACGACTTCGTCGAGTTAACTTACTCGTTGCCGAATTCAATGTTGCAACTAACGGACACGGATTGTCCTACACCACCTATGCATGTCTCAAATGATAGACAAGTGCGGTCCTTGGTTGAGTTATGTAAAACGCATGCTGTACGCCTTTGCGTCTCGAGTCGTTTTGGTATGGCTAGTGGCAATGAGGTTGCTGGTGAAAGTGTTGACGAAGACCTTCAGGATGTAGAAGAGTTTGAAGACGAAGATATGGATATATCTGATGGTGGTGAGGTTAACGTCAACGACGATGGTGATGATGATGATGATGATGCGGAAGAATCTCATGCTGGTGAGGTTAAAGAAGAATACCTTGAGGATTATACTGTGTATGGGAAAGTTGAGGATGAGGATGGTAGTGAAAATGATGATGAGGATAATACGTGTCCTGTTGCGGAAGGTGGCTTTGTTGGTGAAGGCCCAAGATCCAACATGACATGGTCAGACGGTATCTATACGACTGCGAGTTTTCCTACAAAGGATGCGCTTGTATCCGAGCTGCGGTTGACGGCTATAATGTCGAAATTCACGTTCAAAGTGCATAAGTCTACACAAAAGTTGTTCGTAGCCATCTGCGGTGTGAAAGGATGCAATTGGAGGATTAGAGCGGCTGTGAAAAATGAACCAAAAAGGTTTTGGGTTACCTTGTACAAAAATGATCATACTTGCAATGTTGCAGACCGAATTTCTCTGCGCAAACGTCATGCTCCGAGATATATTGCTAAACTGTTTTATGATGAATGGGGAACAATCGATGGAGTAACGCCGAAGATGATTAGATCTGCAATGAAGAATAAATATGGTATGCAGATGAATTATACCACTTCTTATAGAGCTCTAATATTTGCACAACACTTGGTGAGGGGAACAGCGGAAGATAGATATGAGCAGCTACCGTCTTATCTCTATCGCATCGGGCTAGCCAATCCCGGAACTGTCACTGATCTTGTGGTTGATGATCAAAACAGATTCAAATATCTGTTTATGGCTCTTGGAGCCTTTATTACCGGTTTTCAGTTTCTGAGAAGAGTTATGGTGGTGGATGGGTGTCATCTACCGGGGAAGTATGGTGGAGTTATGCTAGTGGCTTGCGGCCAGGACGGAAATTTCCAAATTTCCTTTGATAATAGATAGTGCTGCCACGTTTCTAACGATCTGACCAAGGCGTACAGCTCCTTGTCATAGGTTGGATAGTTCAGGCTAGCTCCACTTAGTTTCTCGCTGAAGTAGGCTACTGGACGTCCTCCTTGAGTGAGCACAGCTCCAATACCTAGTTCTGAAGCATCACATTCAACCTCAAAAGTTTTGTCAAAGTTAGGCAGAACTAAAACAGGTGCATTTGTTAAACGAGTTTTGAGGCTGTTGAAGGCCTCTTCCTGGGTTGGTCCCCATCTGAAGGCAATATCCTTCTTGATCACGGCTGTGAGAGGGGCAACTACTGTGCTGAAGTCTTTAACAAATCGCCTATAGAAGCTTGCTAGTCCGTGGAAGCTCATAACTTGACCTATGCTGGTTGGTGTAGGCCAGTCTTGTATAGCTTCGATCTTCTCTTGATCCACCTGTAATCCCTGAGAACTTACAACAAAACCTAGGAAAACTACCTCATCAGTGCAGAAGGAACACTTCTTAAGGTTCCCATACAGGCCTTCCTTTCGAAGTGTTTCCAAAACAGTCTCAAGATGCAGTAAATGTTCTTCAAATGATTTGCTATAAACAAGTATATCATCGAAATACACCACTACAAACTTACTGATGTATGCCCTTAAGACATGGTTCATTAGTCTCATGAATGTGCTGGGGGCGTTGGTGAGACCAAACGGCATGACCATCCATTCGTACAGACCTTGCTTGGTCTTGAAGGCAGTCTTTCATTCGTCTCCTTCCTTCATTCTCACTTGATGGTATCCGCTCATGAGATCAATTTTAGAAAACACGTTAGAACCAGATAGTTCATCAAGCATGTCATCTAACCTGGGAATGGGATGTCGGTATTTCATGGTGATGTTGTTGATTGCACGGCAGTCCGCACACATCCTCCAAGTCCCATCCTTCTTGGGCACTAGCAGAACTGGTACGACACAGGGACTTAGACTCTCTCTTATGTAGCCTTTCTCCATTAAGTCCTGAACCTGTTTCTCCAATTCCTTGGCCTCTGTCGGATTCACCCTGTAGGCTGGTCTGTTGGGCAATGGCGCTCCGGTAACTAGATCGATCTAATGATCGATCCCTCTTATGGGTGGTAATCCAGCTGGTATCTCTTCAGGAAATACATCCTTGAACCTGTCAAGTATAGAAGTAACTTCTGGTGGAAGAATTATTTATTGTGCTCCTGTAAGACAGACATCTCTAAACACCATTAGTAGCAACGTTTCTTTATGATCTAAAGCTTTATAAATGGTACTAGGAGTAATGTAAAGGTTAGTCTTACTTACCTTAGCCTCAGCAGCAAACTTAGACTGCATATCATGTATCTCTTGAGGCGACAATGGGGCGAGCTGAAACTTGCGTTTCTGAAATGTGAGGGAGTGGGTGTTGGTGCGACCATTGTGCAGGACTTCTCTGTCGAACTGCCATGGGCGGCCGAGCAGGAGGTGTCCTACTTGCATGGGGACTACATCGCACAAACCACATCCTCATACTTGCCTATTCTGAAAGGTACTTTGACTTGCTCCTGGATTCTAATTTCGGTGTTGGAGTCTAACCATCTTAATCGATATGGTCGTGGATGGGGGCTTGTCTTCAGTCCTAGCTTATCAACAAGAACTCGACTTGCAGCGTTAGTACAAGAACCTCCATCTATAATTAGACTACATACCTTGTTCTGGACTGAAGAGCGAGTAAAGAATAAATTCTCTCTCTGCAGGGTGTCTGGATCGCTCATTGCACTTAGAGCCCTGCAGACAACTAGCATGTCACCTGTCTCTAGGTAAGCTATCTCCTCCTCTGTATCAGCAACTTCTAAGGTCTCCTCCTCGTCTTGGATTCGTACCCTCCCTCTTGTGTAAGGATCATAACTCGCTGGTTGGGGCACTCCCTTGCATAGTATCCTTTTCCCTGACACTTAAAACAAGTTATGTCTCTAGCTCGAGGATTAGGCACAGAAGACTTACCTGGTTCCTGACGGTTGTTTCTAGGCGCCTCATAGGCTGGTCTCCTCTCCTGAGCATTCGTTGCCACAACTTTGCCTTTGTCAATGCTACTGGGTCCATTGGTTTCTAGGGGCAGGTGCACTCCATTGGTTGGGTCTAGAGCGGCTGGTTGTTGCAGCCTTCTTCTTGATTCCATGTTCTGCCTGCACAGCTACATGCAATAATTCATTAAGATCATGACAAGGTTGGCGTTCTACCTTTCTGGCTATGCGATCATTGAGTCCATCAATGAAATTACCCATGAGCACTTCCTCACTCTCATCTAATGCCATTCTGTTTCTGAGCTGCTCAAACTCTTCAAAATACTCCTCCACGCTCTTAGTCTTTTGGGAGAGTTGTCTGAATTGTCGCTGCATCTCCCGGTGATAGTGAGGTGGAACAAATCGCCTCCTGAAGTTGAACTTCATGGCTGTCCAAGTTGTGATCTGCTCAAAATTGTTTCTCCTTCGGTCCTGGGTTTCTCGATCCCACCAAGATAGGGCGTGGTCGGTGAGCTGAGCTGAAGCAAGGGCTATCTTCTTCTGGTCATTATACTCGTAGTAGTCGAAGATGTACTCCATGCGCCTCTCCCAGTCCAGGTAGGCTTGCGGATTAACTCTTCCTGCAAAAGTAGGAACAGTTAGTTTCAAGTCCTTGAATCCTCGGTTAACTTCCCTTTGTGGTCGTGGGTGTTGAGCATGCTGGTTCCTTCTCCTTGCTCTGGCATCGATAGTGTGGTCACTATCTTCGTCGTCGGCTTGCTCCTCTTCTCGGGGAAGCTCTAATCGTCCAACTCGTTGTTCGATTCTCCCAATCTGAGCTGCCAAGTCATTTTTCATGTTCTGAAGAGCTTCTAACAAGGCAATGTTAGGGTCAGTGTCTACTCCGGCCATTGGTATCCTGTTCCTGCAACCACTTGAAAAAGCGATCAAGGGACTCGGGAAGAAAAGATACAAACTAAGAAAATTAATCTGAAAAATACAACTAAATCTATGATTTAAAAAAAAAAAAAAAATACTAACCGAACTAAACCAGAAAATCTAATTTAAACTAAGAGGTCTAGCTAAACCAAACTAATTAAACCAAGCGAATTCAAATTAACTTAAGCTAACACAAAAAACGAAACTAATCGTAACAACCTAACAAGGAAAACGAAAACTAATTATCCTAGACAATCGAACCTAAACAAAGACTAAGACAGAACTAAACATAGCACAGACTCGACAATGCAAGGACAAACAACGAACAAGAGAACTCGACAAAGGCTGAACCTGAAAACACAAACAACGAACGACACAAATCCACAAACGAAAGCAACAAGAATTAAAACTAATACCAATCGAAACCTAAGCAGACCTAAACAAGCGGACAAACACAATCAGATCAAACAACGATTAAGAGAAAACAATCAACGAAACAGATCAACAAACAAAAGCAAAAGAAACGAATGACAAAGCAAGCAACAAACAAGGAGCCTAGCAATCGAACAGAACTAAAGCTAACAATAAACAAGACAGAACAACAAGGAAACAAATGACTAAGAACAAAACAAGCAACAAAAATAACAAATGCAACACTCGAACAAGAAGCGAATGACAAGCAACAATAACTAATCAACAAACGAATGATGTATGAATGGAACTTCGGCTCTGATACCAAATGATGTAAGATGGAGTGATGGACAAAGGAGAATGGACTCAGGTCTCAATCCCATTGAACAACAAATCGTGGACGGATAGATGATGGAGTGAGGCACGGACGGAAGCAATGATCGTAGGATAATGAATGAACAAGCGAGTACGAATGGACGGATGAATGTAATGATTATGAATGAGATGAACGAATGATAGACTGGATGATCGAACAAATGAGTGAGATGAGGATCGGATGAATGATGGATGGACTAGGACGAACAAGAGGGTGATCGAATGTTGAAGTGATGAACGTTGGTGTAGATGGATCGATGGTGAAGGTGAAGTCGCCACACAAGGATGGAATTCTTGTGATAAGACTAATCAATCGGTCGCCTTAATATTACTCACAAGGAAAGCTATTGATTTTCAGATTCAACTCTTTCTCAGAGAACGATGAACTGCGTTATGTTATAGATAGGGTAAAAATGATACACGGCTGCTAAGGAACCTTATAAAGGGGCTCGTGCAGCTGATGCCTTCTTGGGCGAAACCCTAATACAAATGCTAATCTATAGTCCTAAAACATAATGAAATAAAATGCATAAAATAAATAACACCTAATACAAACTATGAAATAAAATAAAACCTAAGCTTCTAATAAACCTGCAAAATGAGCAAACACAATATAATGTAAATAAAACACATACCTTAGTCGATTTTAGAAGCTTGGAGTGGGCTGTCGAATTCTTCATGACTTCATGGGCTGATCTCTGACAAACTTAGGTGGGCTGGATTGAGAAGAACATCTTCAAGTCTTGGGCTGCTTGAGTCTTGGTCGAAATCTTCTTCTCTTTTTGTGCTAGAAATCTTTGAACAGTCTTGTTAAATAATCCCCTTAGTCTTTTAGTTCCCGAACGAGTTCTTGGCGTCTCTCTCATTGTAGTAATATCTTGAATAACAGGAGCATCTTCAAAGTCTTCTACAGGAATCTCGTCTTGAGTCTCGATGTCCTCATCAGTAATCAATACACATGCGGTGCTCGGTGATCGTTCTCATTGGAATCAACTCATCGTTCTCATTCTTAACCACTGTGAATCCTCCTTTCTTAGGGACGACATGAACTGGACTAACCCAACTGCTGTCAGAGATGGCATAGATGATTCCTGCTTCCAAGACTTTCATGATTTCTTTCTTTACCACTTTCTTCAGATTCGGGTTAAGCCTCCTCTGATGTTCGTTTGAATCTTTTGATTCGTCTTCTAGATTAATCCGATGCATGCACAGTTCTTGTGATATTCCTGAAATGTCATCAAGAGAATAGCCGAGAGCTTTGCGATACTTGCGCAGCTTGCTCAGCAGTAAGGCGACCTCTGCGTTGTTTAAGGAAGAATTGACAATCACTAGGTATGTAGAGTTAGGGCCAAGGAAAACATACCTCAAACTAGCTGGAAGGGGTTTAAGATCGAGTTTACGAGCCTTTTCCTCACTCCAGTCACTGAGTGAATCAGATCGTGTAGGAGTGACGGCCACATTCGCGGATAGAATTGGCCGGTATCGATCGATGCTCTCAGAGGTGTCGATCGATGCCTCATGACTGTTCTCCAAGATCGTGGCATATCCAGCAGCAACCTCAGTGGGAATTATTTCTGTCTCAGCGGAGCAAACCAACGCTCTCTCTAAAGGATTCTCAAGGTGTAATCTCATGTAAGTACTCGTCCGATAATGCACTGAAGGTGTCAATGAAGAATGTCTGTCCATTTATGGTTGGTTTCTTCATCATCTTTTCCATATTGAAAGTCATAATCAGATCACCAATGTTGAGGGATATTCTCCCATTTTTGAAGTCGATCAGGGTGCCTACTATGGCTAGAAAGGGTCTGCCTAAAATCAGCGGATCTCTTGGCTCAGCGTCGTACTCTAGGACTATGAAATCAGTTGGGACCAAGCAGTCTCCAATCGTAATCGAAACGTCCTCGAGTATTCCTTCGAGAAATCGGACTGAGCGATAAGCAAGGATCAGGGAAATCCTAGTAGGTCTGAAGTCTGTAGTCCCCATTCTCTTAGCTACTAAATACGGCATGAGGTTTACACTGGAACCAAGATCGTAAAGGGAACGTTCGAACCTCTCAGTGAAGATTGTGCAATCCAATACAAAACTTCCAGGGTCTGGTAGTTTCTCTGGAATCTTGTTGAGAAGAATTGCACTGCACTCGTGGGTGATTCTTAGTACCCCTTCCTCAAGATTCACATTGCTTGAAACCATCCTCTTGATGTACCTTCTGAAAGCTGGTGAAGTCATGATAGCATCGACGAACGGGAGTTCAAAAACAACTTTTCTAGCATTGCCTTGCATCTGGCCTCTTCTATTTCTTTCTTAGACTTGGCAGGTGGTCGAGGGAAAGGTATTTTAGGCACGTAGACCCTTCCAACGTGTCCAGTAGTCTGCTTTCTTTCGTCTTCTGGGCTGGTATCGATCGACACTGGGAGGGTGTCGATCGATGCTTGTAGTTGTGCAACTGGTCCTGTAAAACGTTGAACAGGCAACGATCGATGTTGAGTGGTATCGACCGATACTGGTGAGTATTGATCGATACTGGGGCAATTCCAGGAACTTCATCGTCGTCGTCTTGGATTCACCGTTTTTCCCAGAATGGCATGAACGTGCTCCCTTGGATTCACCGTTTTTCCCGGAAGGAAACCATACTGTCTCTTAACTGTTTCTGCAGTCTGGGCAACCTGAGTTTCCAATTTCTTCTGATGAATGTTCAGAACCTCAATTTTTCCATTCAGATCAGTGTACAAGGCATCCATCTTTCCATTGAAATCGACAGTCATCTTTTGCTGCCCCTAAAGAATCTGTTCAAGCATAGTTTCAACCTTGCTTTCCTGAGTCTTGGGAGGTGGTGTCTGGTAAGATGAATTCCCATAGGAGTGTACCCACTGTTCTGAAATGGTTTCTGAGTAAAAGAGTTTGCTCCGAAATTCGCAGACTTAAAGTCAGACTTGAATCCTCCTCTCTGAGAGTTGTTTGTGAAACCACGGTTGTGCAACGAATTCTGAAATCCATTACCGCCAATGTAGTTGACATCCTCTGCTTCACCTTCATCTACGTTCTCGATTTCTTCAGCAAAGTGCACTGCCTTCTGCTGCTTGCCCATTAACAGATTGTGAACCGAATCCAGCTTCGCATGTACCATAGCAATTTGCAATCCATCAACGTTTCCATTCTGCTTCTTCCTCTCTTATTCTGCTTTCTTTGTTTTGTTGCTAGATGTCAAGTTCTCAATCAGTATGTAAGCATCTTCAGGATATCTCGTGTTGAAATTACCATTACTCGCAGCATCCAGAGCCATCTGATATCTCCAATCGATCCCTCGGAAGAAAATACCCAATAACTAAACTTGTGAGAAACCGTGGTGAGGGCAATCCCTCTGATAAGACCGAAATCGAACCCAAGCAGCCTTGAATGCCTCAGTTGCTCCCTGAGAAAACTGGGAGATCTTGTTCCTGAGCTCTTCAGATCGCGCATCATCATAGAAATTGTTCAGAAACGCATTCTTAGTCTACTCCCAAGTAGTCAGAGAACTAGGAGGCAATTGCTTCAACCAGTTAGCTGCATCTCCACCAAGAGAGTATGGGAAGAGCTTACAGAAGAGGAACTCATTGGGCACTCCATTGTATTTGATACTGGTGACCAAATCTTCGAACCTCTCGATATGATCTATGGGATGCTCATGAGAAAGACCATGAGAGGGTGCTGGCCTACAAGAGTGTAGTATGCAGGCTTCAGCTCAAAGTCATTTCTCTGAAAAGTTGGAATACAAATCGCAGACCGATTTGCATAGAACTGGTCTGGTCTGTTGTACTCCCCAAGTGTTCTGGCGCGATTAACCAGAGCATTCCCAACATTCCCACGCACAGCTGGTGGGATAACCTCATTAGCTACCGGTGCAGGGGCAACAACGTTTCCTTCTGCATCAAGTCTCTGTTCTTGCGCGTCACACATGTGACCTTCCTGATCTCTCAAAACTCCAGCTTCATCACGAGCGAGCACAAGCAGAGATGATCAGATTGTTCATCTCTGCTTGTTTCTTTTGCTTTCTGATTGTGCGCTCTAATTCAGCTAGCTCTTTGTTCAAATAGATTGGTCAACTGCTTGTTCTTGGTTCTTCTGGTTTCTCGATGTTGCATACACCTGAAACACAGAAATCAAATCACGTAAGTAACAGGAATTATAACAAGTATCGATCGATACCTGAAGGGTGTCGATCGATGCTCGACAGATACATGAAGGGTGTCGATCAATGCTCGACAACTTAGTCAAAATTCTAAACTGAAATCTAATGGTGAAATTAGAGTCCCCGGCAACGGCACCAAAATTTGATATGCTCAAATATAATACCCTAAAGTATCTAAGCAGTAGCTGTAGTATTCTAGGGGTCGAACCACAAAGACTCAATATGTTCACTCAATAAATTCTAGAATATAAATTAAGCTAAGCGAAATGAATGTAATCAAAAATAACAAAACAATTAAAACAAAGGGATAAAATCAGTGGAGAAAAATGCTAGGCTTAGGGAAATTTGCAGGCAAATCAGAATTGTAAATCAAATCAAATGTAAGGAATGAAATAAGCTCCGCTCTTGAACTTGAAACACATATGTAAAGTAAACCAACTGTCGTTGCGAAGACTATCTATGTCTAAACCTAGAATTCCAAATTTCTTTGCGAATTCTATAAATTCAAACAAGCATTAACGGTCAAGTTCAATTGTTCACAAAATCCTAAACCAAATTTCTTTGCGAGTAGGTCTTTTGCTCACCAAACACTAGTTCAGGAAACTAATCACACTTTCGTGTCAATTAATCAACCTAATATCATATTCCAGTTCGTGAGGCTAGAATAAGCATTAATCCCAAGTCTAGGTGAAGAACTCTATAGATAATTTCTAACAATCAAAACTAATTTAACAATTCATCAAATACCTTTAAACAACCCTAAACCTAACAGGTAATCTACTCAGACATGGTGAATGAAACAAACATCATGAATAATATAGATATCATAAAGTTAAATAGAGTAAGAATACAAAGAGGGTTCAAGGTTCTTCTCCCAAAAACTCAATTGTAAGAATAATCTATCTCTAGAAATCCAGTCTATCTCTCCTGGAGGCTGAAAAACCTAATTATATAACTAAAAACACGCTTTGGAGTTCATTGGAAAAAATAAGGAAAACTTCTGTTTTTCTTCGGGTCTTCTGAAGAATGCGCGTTCTAACTATTGGTATCGACCGATACCATGAATGGTATCGATCGATACTGAGATCTTTAATCGTGTTTCTTCCAAATGATGGTGTCGATCGATGTTGCATATGTGTCGATCGACACTGAGCTTCAGTTCTCCGAACTGCTTCAGTTCCAATATGCTTCAGAAGCTTCATAAATCCAATTTAGCTCCAGTTGTGCCTACAACTTGAAAAGACTCTAAAACTATAAAAAGGACTCAGAAAAAGGACTTATATCATGGTTGAAAATGGGTAAAAACCATGATATATCAGCGGTAATGTCTTCATATATGTTATGTAGACTAAGTGGAAGCTCATTGTAACTCTTATTGTATTCAAGCACTGCTTCACTTATGTCCTCTGCTTCCCTTGAATGCCTTACGTGTGAATCATATCTGTTGTCTTGACTTTCACCGCTGCTACAAGGAACACCTGAAGCAGGTTCTGCATTTGCTATATGTTCATGGAATTTGTCTGCTGGATACTCCCTATCAATGAAATCAGTCCACCCTTGATAATCATACAAGTCATCTTTTGAACAATATGCACCAAGAGCATCAGTAAAAGAATCTGCAGACTCATTATCATTCACATCTTTGTCACTTTCATTTGCTTTTCCTTTGCCTTTTTCATTTTTTCCAACCACAAATTTGTCTTCCAATGTGCATATCTGAAGCTGTTGATTTTCTCCTGCATCGACCTCCATGTCACCATTAGAGTTGTTGGATAAGGAAGGTGTAGCTGCATCAAGAAGACTTATAATTCTAGTGATATTGGTGTTTGGCCATAATTCAGTACTGTCTTCTCTTACTTGTCTTTCTCCCTTCTCTTTTTCATTTTCCAAATCTTCCTCACCTGAATCTGATGTGTAGCTTCTACTTGAGCCATCAACAAGAGGACTTGCTTTGTCTGTTATAGGAGGTCTTGCATAACGACTTTCTCCACGGTTCTTCTCATGAGTCAAATATGGCTCACCTGAATCAAATGTGTTCATCATGATCTGTCCATCACCACTGTCCATACCTTTATCCTTCTCTGCATGTACTTTATAACGCCTTTTACTACACTCAACAGGAAACTTTGTTTCACTAAATATCTCTGTTATGTCAACGTCCTCATCATGTGACTGGATAGCTTTCCCAACACGGTGTGTTCTTCTATATTCAAAATTGCTGTCATTTTTAGTAATTTCAGTTTCACCAATGGGACTTTGCATGTTAAATTCATCACCACCTAACTGAGCACCTTCCATTTTCTCTGTAGGACCACCACCAAATAGATTTCTCCTAAGCCCAACTCCACTGCTTGACCCACCAAAACTTTGATGGACATTTGTTTCAGATCGTACTATATTGGTAATAGCATAACAAGCATTACCATCCTGAATATCTTCAGCTCTAGCAGCATCTGGAGCACAAACCCTTCGGTTGTTAATTTGAAACGGCAAAGGTTCGAGAGAAAGAAACAAATTAAAATGTGGTGATGAGTTCTTGACAACGAGAAAGTTCCTCATCCCCATGTTGCTAGCCAGTATTAAAGGAGGTCTAGTGTTAACTAAGAAGACAAAGAGCTGTGAGGGAAGCCAGTAAGTCAGTTTCGGTTGCAGGTTCATCCCATCCAACTCAAATTCTGTACACAGAGACCTAGTTAGATCTTCATAACTCATGTCCATGTTCATGGTTTTACTCCGAGCAAAACATTATTTTCCAACAACAAAATCTCATATTCCTTTATCAGAACATTCCCAACTCCCAGGTATAACAAAGACTGGCACGTCTTCTCCCTGGAATATGTAAGACAAAAATCACTTCATAGTTAAGAATAAACATGATTGTGTAAGTTCCAACGGTTGTTTGTGCTTTGACCATTTAACTCGACTTTTTGGTCCTCATGCTTTGCAAGCACACAGATACTGTGAATGCAAGCTACCTACTCAATACTACATTGTTCTGCATATTGTACTTATGTTTTCATCCAAAACTTTCTGATATCTTAGCACCTAAACAATACTACTATACTACATTGTTATTCAAACTAGTATATATAAAACACTCAACCATATGAAATTTTAAGTAACTTACCATTTTTCTCAAGTATCTACTGAATGAGACTCGACGTTCTTCAGTTAGAGATGGTCTTTAGTTAAGATGATATGTCCTTTGTTAAGCTGAAGTATGGGTTGATTGAGATTGGTAAATATGTCCACCGGACCTGCACTCACTTATTATATCTTATTTTATTGTTGGATTTAACGTCAACCAATAAACAAGAAACACTTGGCCACGTAAACACCACATACAACAGCTACATAGACATGTTATAAGCCCACCACATGTTTTAAAAACAAAAATCCCGCTTAAATGATTTGGTTGTGCTATTAGAGGGGCAAATTAGGCATTCTATTAAACATAATAATGCCTTAACTCGGAAGAACTAAACAAAAGTGCTATATCTAGAATATGTCGATGTAAGAGTGTCTTTTCTTGGAATAATCCCGAATTTTAGAGATTTTATAATCGTATCATTTAATTTTCTTTCTACTATCTCTGATGTCGGATTTGTCTAACCGAATTTAAGCTTTTGTATCCTCTATTCTAGAGGATTTCTAAAATATTTTGTTTCTAATTAGATCTTTTAGTGAAAACACACAAAATGTACTCGCATAGCACGGATGATATTTAGTACCACCTATACTATTTTTTTGTATCGACAATCTCTTACCTGCTTTCTCTTACTTTACTTCCCAAATGTTGAAATATCTAATGTGGTCAAAATAATTATTTTTCATATATTAAAAACCAAAAAAAGAAAAAAAAACATCTCTTTCTTGAACTTGATTAGTGGTTAAATAAATAAAAACCCCTCAAGACCTAAACCTAAATCAAAGTCAAAATATATTTAAACAATTCTGAGTTTTTTACCAAAAAAATATCTGGCTTAGATTTTTCTAATTTTATCATGACATTGAAAGAAAAAAATAACTTTGCTTTGTTCCTACGAGCAAATACCCAATACCCATCATCAACCATAACTATTTATTATCCTCATTTTCTATTGATATCTTTTCAATATCTCTTCCAGTCACATTATCCATTAGCACTAAATAAAAATCTTATGCAAAAAATACATTGTTGATTCAATTTTATAGCAAAGACGAATACAACATCTCCATCATCATATGTTTCTTGGAGTCTTACCATCGTCTTCGTTCTAATGTCTGGGTGAATTGCCCAGATGATGCAATTATCAGGGAAGGTGTTACATGTGCCGCTTTTTATGTGTGCAGGTTTATACTTTTTCATTTTATTTGTTTTTTTTTTTCTTTTCTTAATGCTGATGATCATTTGGTTTTGTAATAGACCAACTTGGTAAAGATTTTGATCGAGAATGGTTAGAATGATCTTTTAGTGTCGCATTGCATTATTAGTTCGAGAGAAAAACACATTAGCTTTTTCGGTGAGGGTGACCTTTTTCTTTTTCTTTTTCCCTCCTTTTTGTCTTAATTTTGGCTCAGTGTTCTCACGAAATAAGATATAAAAATTGATAATATTTATGAAACAATTGCTTAATTAGGTTACTCACGATATTCTAGACATCCTGATTTAACAACACACATCAAGATTGCATAAGATATTGTTTTAAAAGTATCATACTCTCTTCTCTAAATTAGTGTCTTTCGCAATCTTAAATCATAGTTTGGTCTACGAATTGGTGTGTTTTGATTGCTTATGGTCTTGGTATTATCCTGTCATAATGCATATCAAGCGGGTCAGAGCCCTCTGCATTCGTCAACAAAAGATTAGGTCAGGAGTGACAAGACATGGATTGGTTTCTCGAACCATCTTTGGAGCATGCTTTTAAATAGTGAGAGAACTTACGGTTTTAGACACAGTTTGGTTAAAATTTAATGTGTGATAACTACTAAAAATTCATAACAAACATAATTGAATATGGTTAAATTTTAGAATTATTTTATTGATTTAGTTATTATATTGTTTTAGAACACATAAGTCATATCCTCTTATTAATTGTATAATCAAATATATAAATATTTTTGCTAATTAGTTTACAACAAAGTTTATCAAAAACGTAATATTAAATTGTCCTCAAATCTTTAAAGAGTATCGATGTGGAAAGTTGTTAAAATTTTAGAGATTTCACAATTGTTGCATTTAGTTTTCTTTCTACTGTCTTTGATGCCATATTAGTATTTAACCGGTTTGAGCTTTTGTATCCTCTATTATTATGTTTTGTAAAAACAAAATTGTCCTCGCATAGCACGGATGATATTTAGTACACCTATACTACTTGTTGTATCAACACTCACTCAGTTGATTTCTCTTACGTTGACAAAAAAAAAAAAAAAAGTTGATATCTCTTACTTTCCACATGTTGAAATATGTAATGTAGTTGAGTATCTATTCTTTATATATCTTAAAAAAAAACTCTTTCTTCATTTTGACCTTGATTACTATTTAAACAAAAAAAGAACCCTCAAGACCTAAACCGAAATCGAAATCATATTTAAAAACAATTCTGATTTTCTCCCGGTTTAGATATTTTTTTTATACTAATTTTATCATGACATTAAAAAAAAAAAAAAACCTTTGCTTTGTTGCTACGAGCAATACTCAGTACCCAGCATCAACCACAACCGTTTCTTCTTCTCCTCATCTT
Source organism: Crucihimalaya himalaica (assembly GCA_004349715.1). Taxonomy (NCBI): domain Eukaryota; kingdom Viridiplantae; phylum Streptophyta; class Magnoliopsida; order Brassicales; family Brassicaceae; genus Crucihimalaya; species Crucihimalaya himalaica. Next base: position 115,547 of record SMJT01000198.1, read on the forward strand.
CCATTGATATCCTCTAATACCTCCCCCAATCACAAATAAAAATATCTGCAAAAAACTCCATTGATTCAATTCCCAGAAACATTAGCCTCTCACCTGTTTCTAATTTGTCGGCAACAACAAATCTGCAGCATTTCTATTCTGGGTTCTGTGAATTTTCGTGGGGAGAGAGAGCTTCTGGGTATTCGTTTAATGGAGAAGGGGATCTTGTTGTTGCTATTGGTTATGTTTTTTTGGAACCTAACGTTCACTGCTGTCGCCGACGCCGACGATTTCACCGTTAAGGTTCCGTTTTGTGCTACAAGGTCTGCTAAAGATTACATCTTTGGGTTTGGAGATCAGATTTGTCCTGTTTCTGGTGTTGAATCAGCCAAGCGTCCTCATTTTGTTGTCGTCACCGAGGTAATTGAAATTAGAGCTCAGATTTCAATTTCTAGGGTTTCTGCTTGATTGAACAGTAGAATTTGATTCGGTATTGAAAGAATCTGTCTTTTGTTTCTTATGAATATTATCAAATGCTAATTAGATTTCTAAATTTGAATACTTTGCTTCTGGTGTTGTTTATTGTGAAGGGTGATGAGCGTTGGTTGCAAATAGCTTTGGATATGATTCATAAGAACAAGTGTGACTATGTGGCTTTGCTCTTCTATGCATCGTGGTGTCCTTTCTCAAGGTCATTTAGACCGAGCTTCGATGTTATCTCTCCTCTCTACTCGTCGATTCCTCATTTTGCTATTAAGGAATCATCCGTTAAGCCGAGGTGAGTTGATAATTGAAGTGTCGCAATCTTTAAGCTAGCCTTGAACGAATTCTGTTATAATGATCCTTTTGATCACTTGTTGTGGTGCAGCACCCTTTCCAAGTATGGAGTTCATGGGTTTCCCACACTCTTACTTTTGAATTCGACAATGCGGGCACGATACCGAGGGACAAGAATGCTTGATTCTCTTGTTACTTTCTACAGTGATGTTATTGGTAAGGCGTTTTGTTCTTATAGATGTTCTGGTAGCTTTACATGTCTGTAGCCTCTCTCTCTCTCTTCTGTGTTTACCTTGATGTGGATAGTAGTGTTTTTCGTGATGAGGAGGTTAGGCGATAAGTTGCAATAGAGTTGGTTATGTATACTGGTATTAGTTGTTTATGATCCTTTTGAACAGCTCAACCAGTGGAACTAACAAGGAATGTTGTGGGATTTTGTAGGCATTGAAACGGTGGATAAAACTTCTCTTGAGAGAAGCGTATCGGTTCCTCATCTCGGGAACCAAAACAACACTGAACCAGAGAACTGCCCATTTACATGGGCAAGATCACCTGAGAATATGCTTCGACAAGAGACCTATCTAGCTCTTGCCATTGTATTCGTTCTTTTGAGATTGCTCCACTTGATATACCCAACACTCGTTGTATTTATGAAATTCACTTGGAGACGGATTGCTCAGAACATGAGACTGGAAAGCCTGCTAGAACATACCATCGGGTTTCTGAGCCGAGCTGTACAATTATGCATGCACAGGAGGAGCAATTTGCAGGGAGGAGCTATGAACGCCAGAGCATGGGCCTCTAAGTCTTTAGCTACTGTCTCAATTGGGGAGTCAAGCTCATCAAACAGAGGAAGTTCAGCTTCTCAGTGACTTCAATTATTAAATATAGCAAATGTGGTCAGCTAAAATGTTTTTGGCTGTACTGTTACAGCTTTTCAGGTTAAAGTTTTGCTTCTTTCCTGTATAATCAGCAGTTCCTCTAGACCAACAACTTTAGAGAGGGCTTAATTCATAGCTGAACATTTTGTAGTAGAAGTGTATATGTCATCGATGGCAAGATTATAAGTCAATTCATATTTTTTTTTGTCAATATTATATCAGAATTGATCTTTACCTTAACGCTTTATCTCGAGAAGTTTCATATATCACACTGAATAGTCAAGGCAACCTTACAAAATACATGAGTCAAAGACTTGCACCAATCTGTTTGGTTAGTCTCCAAGGCCAAATCTTCCACTAATCAAGGTCTACAACTGCTACATCACTCTTCAGGATCTGGATTTCACATAGTGCCAAATCTTAGTCAAAGCTGAAAGAGACGACTAAAATCCACAAAGAGACTTGTATATCATTCATGTAGTACCTGAGAAATGTATTCTTTTACTTTCTCGCTAACTTGCGGATCTAACGCTCTCTCGGCAAGATCGTAAAACACAGTATTACCCTCTGGGCCACTTGCTTTCTCCTTCTGCAAGAACCTGTCCAAATAACAAAGCATTTGAGAAAAAATATGAAAAACCAATATCTTCGCTTCAGTCGTTATTCCTAAGAGACTTTAAAACACGTATGCCTAAGGTTAAAGAAAGGTCTCACCTTTGTTGGACTAACGTCTCCAGGGTCTGCTTGTTGTTCCCAAACACAGGATTATGCTCATCACTTTCATGCAGTCCCATTCGCTTCAAATGATGCCAAAGGGTTTCTAAGGATGTTGAGAAAGCGTAGATATAAGAGGAAAGACGTCAACAAATAAATTCATAAATCAAGTGTGTCATATACTGTTGATTTGATTCTAAAATCTAATTCATCATAGAGATTTAGGATCTTCATCAAATCTATGTAATGTACTTGTGACTTTGCTCTCTAACTATGATTCCTGGACAAAAAGAAAAGGAAACAAACTATCTCTTATCTCTTAACACAGACTCTAAAAGACAGTCTTAAGATATTCCGTAAACTGGACCAACGCAGAACAAGTGTAGATCGGAAGCATAGAGTACATTGCATAGAACCAAAAGATATTATTATCTTAAGAGATCGGGTAATGGTAAATAGAATGCATACCTTCAGGGATTTTACCTCCTGCAAGCTGCACAATGGCAATAACTGCGAATGTGAAGCCAGTCATAGGACTCGTGGTTTCATCTACAACATATTTTCTAAACACTTCAATCGGCAATTGACTTACGAGCACATACGATTTCGAGTCAACAGAACCTGAAATTGAAATGAAAACAACATTTAGCTAATCTAATCTAATCGCCGAGTCTGAATTAAAGGCGGTACTAATTATGAATTATTAGACAATGTCATCTTACTCTGTGACTGAGGAAGCCTTGTTTGAGCATTAGTAGAAGCTCGAGCGCGTTGAAGCTCTTTCAAATCATAACCAAACACATTCGAAAGCTTGTTCTTCGCTTCGTTGATCACGTGAGTAGCGAGATTTCGCTGCCGATAGTTCTTAGTAACAATCTGAGTCAATTCTTCTCTCTTAATTGGAGATCCTAAGTTCTGATGTGACTTAAAGAGTATGAATCTAATCACCTCTGAAACTAACTTATCCGTTTCCTAAATTTTCAAATCAAATAGCCCAAAAAAAAAAAAATAACAATCTCAACGCCAAATCATATACATTTATATCAAAATTCCCAAAACTGAATCTGTAGTACCTCCTTCGAGATATCAAATTGAGAGAGAGCATCTTCTTCATCAGCCATTCTGAAATAGAATCAACCAAATTAAGCGTAAATTAAACACATAAATCGATGTTTTAGAGAGATTCAACTGGAAGAAATTGGGAAGAGAGACAACAGCGGAGGACGATGAAAGAAGCTTCGTAAACCCTAATTTATGGTATTATCAATTGGCGGGAGAAACGAAACAGTCTCTGATTCAGAGAGAGGGTTTTCAAGAGTAGGACTTCTATTAGGGTGGATCAACTCCTATGTTGCCCCAAATGGATGACTGAAAACCACCCTTCTTTTAATTCTCTAATTTAATTTAATTTATAAATTTTGAAAAGAAAAATAAAATAAAAATTAGAAAATACAGATGCAATATTCTCTCTCCTCTCTTCTTTTTCAACAATCTCACATCCAAAGCACTCTCTATTTTTCTCTTGGTCAAGCTCAATATATATCAAATTGATTGTAATTTCTTATCAGATTAGCTAGATTAGATTAAATTTGGCAATAATATCATTAAATATTGGTATATTGGAATGTGGGAGTATCAAATTACAGATTTAAATTGAGAAAATTGTTGATTTGTTCGGATTTAATGCTCATTAGGTTAGCAAACTAGTTTTATTAGTCGATTATGGTTTTACGTAGGTAATTAATAGAATAAGATATGTTGAATTTGTTGTTAGAATGTGCGAATTTGTAGATTCAATTTTTTTCCAATGTGGTACAACTTGTACAATTTAGTACAACTATGTTGCTATGCAGGACAACTTTGGAGATCCAAAAATATTTGAAATCTATTGCTGGGCTAAGAAATACGAAAAATTAAATATAAAAAATCGATGTGATACAACTGGTATAACTGTGTACAATTATGTCGTTGGGCTGGGTAAAACGAAAAATCACTATGATACAACTCGTACAACTATGTTTATGGACTGGGCAACTACGGAAAAAAAAATTATAGACATCCTCTTTTGTTTTTTGTAGGTGACGATGAAAAAAATGGTATAAAAACAAATGGTTTATCAGTTATATTCTTTGATCATGAGAAATACTATGTTTAATTGTCTTGTCTATTTTTTGAATATTCTGTTCAGCGACCTTTATAAAAAAGAAAAAAATAAATATATAAAAAAATTTGAAAACCCTAAAACAAAATGTTTATGCTAATGAGAGACACAACATTGCATTTAAAACAATAGTTTTACATATACATACATATCATTTGTAAATTTTTTACAAATCCATATCATATAAAACAAAATTGTTCCATCAATAACCTTATACTTTCATGGTTACTTTGTACATTTGAACTATAAATGATGAAAAACACTCAATAATTGTAGTTTGAAACATCTAAATACATAACTACATAGTAAATGTATTTTAATAACCTAATGTCATTGGTGCAACTAAAAAAATTGTTTTAAGTTCAAGAACAACTGATTAAACTCTTTGATCAAGTAAAGTACAACTAAGTTCATTTTTGTACAATTGAGTACAAGTGTACAACTATGAGCAAAATTTTGTAATTATTTAATTAATTTTTTACACTGATGGTAAGATGATCAGATGAGTCTAACTTTTAATTCATTTTTTCATAATGTTGGTGCCAAATGTAATTGTACCTAAATGTACAAGTTGTACCTACATAGCCTCCTAGATAGTTTTCCAAGTTTCGAGAAATGCGATCACCACTTGATCTTAAAACTAGACTAAATACAACAAATCAAAAATTACTCGAAATGAATTCACCAAAAATGGGATTGACCAAAAATCGCAATCAGAACCATCACCAAACAATTAGATTTCCATAGTCGCTCGCTAAGACTGCAAAATGACAAACACTAGAGGTAATTGATAAAACGACAATCATGGTAAAATTAGAAGCAAAGAGCCAAATCAATCCCAAAAACCATTGGAATTGAAGATACTGATAAAACAACAATCATCGTAAAATTAGAAGCAAAAAGCCAAATCAATCACCAAAAACACACAATGAAGAATGAGACTGAGCAGAGATACATCCTCCGAAGCCGCCGCCATTAACCCAAGGAAACAACAAGGGTCATGCTTTCTTTAGTTTCCTCTTTGTCTTGGGAAATTAATGGGAAAAATCTTCCTGGAGAAGACAAAATCCTGAGGCTGAAGAGTGGAGAAGGAATACGTCTTCACTGAGGCTGACGAGTGGAGAAGGAGTACGCCTCCATATCGCCGATCGAGAAAACGATCGGAGTTGATCCAAACTCTTCATCACCAGAAATCATAACTTATGCTTCTCGAGATTGGAGATCGAATTGAATTGGCAAATAGAGAGAAGAGGTGGATTTGATTTGATTTGGGTTTGAGAATTTTTGGAGCTGAAGAAGAGAAGAAACGACGAAAAAATATGAAGAAGAAAAGAAAAAAAAAAGTAATTTGTAGGGATTTTGTTGGGTTATCTAAATTAAAGTTGGTTTAGGTGGGCGATCCGGATAAGGTATGGTTGGATTTGTAAATGTATGGAATATTGAAGGGTTACATGTCTTTTACCCATTTTTTAGTTTTTTTTTTTTTTGTGTCAACAACCCATTTTTAGTTAAAGTAAATGAAAAAGAAAAAAAAAATTAAAACGGAGGCATATGCGAATATTGTTTGTTTTTATAGGGCATATAAGAAGTTAGTCCTGTTCAATCCGAGTTTCAGTTCGGATTCACTTCGTTTTTCCGAATTTTGATTTATGAATAACAATATCCAAATTAAAACCGAGTATATCATAAATAGTTTGGTACGGTTTCGATTTTGATTTATATTTGAGGCTTCGAAAGAAAATTTAATTTACGAAAAATATTTCAATTTTATATTTTTCCGATTCTATTTAGAAAAAATAAATCCATTTAAATGATATTAAAATGTTACGAGATTTCAAGATTAGTGTTTTGGTTCTGATTTACTTCAGTATTTTCGATTATTCCGTTTATGAAAAATGATATCCAAATTAGAACCTATTTGATAATAAATAATTTGGTTCGGTTTCGATAATGATTTAAAATTTGATTATGTCCAAAAAATAGTTTACAAGAAAAAAAATTCAATTTTAGATTTTTTTGTCTATATTTAGAAAAAATAAATCCATTTAAATTATACTTATTCCGTTCTATAAAAAGTGTCGTTATAATGATTTATATTTATTTCAAAAAAATGTTATTTTGTATTTTTAATGCAGGTGTTAGGTAAATTTTCAAGTTTATTTATATTATTTTAATATATTAATTAATAAAATAATCTTATATATTAAAAGAAAAGTACAGAATGCTCACATTCATCCTCAGAACGGTTGATTACTAATTTGTCCTTAATGAATCCATTTATTTAAACTTTTTGTCATTTAAGTTTTTTTTTAAATAATATAAAAACGAATTAAAGTTAAAACAAAATCTAATATATTAACAGAAAAAATTTACTATTATTTTTAAAATTTTACTCACTATAATAAAGAATCTAAACAATTAAAATACTATAAACAAAAAATATCTTAAAAACGAAAATATTACCAATTAAATTAAAATAAATTTTGAAAACTTAAACTACTCTAATATATATATTTTGCAATTTATCTATTTATTTTTAAATTAAAAAAACGAATTAAAGTTAAACTATTGATATATCATGGTTTTTACCCGTTTTTAGCCATGATATAAGTCCTTTTTGTTGAGTCTTTTCTACACACCTAACTTTTAGTAGCTACTTAAAATACGGACGGGAAAACTCTATCTCCAGAATTCACAAGGTGTCCTCTAAGGAGGCTCTAAAACCTAATTATATTGTTCAAAAACGTTTAGGAATCTATCTCGAAAATAAGAAAGCTTCTGAATGAATCTCGGGTTTTGTTCGCGTTCTGGTCATGAGCATCGACCGATACTATAAGTGGTATCGAATCGATGGCTTGGTCTTTTGGTCGTGGACTTCACCAAACGAAGGGTGTCGATCGATGCTTCTTCAGTGTCGATCGATGCTGAGCTTTGTTCCGAAACTGCTTCAACTCCAGATTGCCTTCAAAAGCTTCCCAAAATCCTCTAATTAGTCCATAGCGCTCTATAACTTTGAAAAGAACCTTAAAATGGATCTAAAAACTAAAG
>SMJT01000199.1:0-51814 GCA_004349715.1 Crucihimalaya himalaica
AATAGAGTTTTGTTGCACGAATGCTGGCGAATCCTGGCTGTACTGCTACATTTCTGTATTTTCAATCCAGTGCCCTTCAATACTTCTCCAATCCAGGAGAACGCTGGACATGTTTCTGGCCAGTAATCGATCAACTCCATTTAGATTCCCTGCATAAAAGAGCATCACCAAAGTTATTGTATTGTCAGAATCCATGTGACTGCATGTCGCATGTAAGTGAATATCTTCTTTACGCTTCATCTACTAATACGTAGGACCAGTAGGTACCTACATGAGACGGAGGTAAGAGTAGGCGCGGAGAATCTTGACTTTAAAACACAATCTTGTTTGCTTGCATTGTCTCTGTCATTGCTTATCGGCTAGAAGGTTTAAGCATCCATCGGGTTTTTGTTTTCTTGTGTGAAGTTTTGTGAGTTTCTGAGATAAAAAGCATATAAGAAGAACATGAATACGACTATGGAGGTTGGAATGATTTATAGGGAAACTGAAAAAGATTAATAGATGGAAAACGAAGAGATCGGACGTATCTTATCTCAAGGACTGTGACTTTAAAAAAAAAAATTGCAGCGGTTTCTGGTTCTTTAATGTTTTGTTTTAAGGGTTACAGACTTCTTCAGTAATGTCTGTATAGACTTCATGAGAAGACTTCACACGCAGACTTCAACGAGCAATCGACTTCCATCATGTTAAAGTCACGATTTATCTTAATTCTTGGGGGGAAAAAAATTTTGGGGGAAAAAAAAAAACAAAAATTTACTAAACAATTTACCCCGCTGTAAAGTACGAAGTCTTCGTTAGCGAAGTCTTCCAAATGAAGTCTGAAAATGACAGACTATAGACCTCTTGGCCAGCTTCACATGCAGACTTCTACAACAGAATTGTTGGCGCAAGGCTGCCTACCGACTTCCTCTGTAAGTCACCCGATTATACAGCTGTAAATATACGAAGTCTGGTAAGTGAAGTCTCCAAATGAAGTCTGAAAATGCAGACTATAGACTTCACGACCAGATTTCACACGCAGACTTCTGACGGAGAGACTTCTTTGACGAAGTCTTACATAGACTTCGTCTGTACGTAACGATATAATCTAATTTTTTTAAAAATTTTAAATAATTTCACAGTCTTATGTCAAGATAGAAATTTCCGGAGAGCTGAAAAAGACGTTTACGTTAAACAAAAAGTTACATCTGCTAAAAAAACAATTAAAGAAAATCTCCATCGCTCTTTTCCTTCCCGAAACAGCTAAAGTCACCGGAATTCTCAAACGCCGCCGACTCTTTTACTCCGCTCTCTCCTATTTGGCCGTAAGTTATCGATTTTCTTCCTCCCTGCGGGAAAAGCCCCAAACTCTCTCAACGACGACACTCTTTCTCGCCGGAAAATCACCATGCGACGACACTCTCTCTACGACGACCACACTCTCTCTACTCTTCTCTGAACTGTTTCTTCTTTTTTTTTTTGTATCTAAACCCGAATCTTTTATTTTATTCGCAGTTCTGGAATCGCAGAACTTCATTCACATCTTCGTACAACTAATCCAAATTAAATTTCAGTTAAGTCTCTTCCCCTTTGGTTTAAACTAGATTGCTTGGAGACATTCATAAGGGAAGTCTATTATGAAGAACTTACACCGCGAAGTCCGTACACGTCACAGTTATTCTAACTTTCCCGTTTCTTCCTGCTGACAAGGTTTTGGAACTATGGATCTCTTTCGCCGCCGGACATCAACTAAATACGAAGTTAAGGAGCGCTATTCACGATATGCCTCATTTCCACCTCGGCATTTCACCAAAGACTCTGACGCCCGCGCTTGAGAAGAGTATTAGGCTACTAGCAGCGGATCCACCTAAGCTTCTGTACAGTGTGCAGGGCTGCACTAAGTCATGGCTGAACTGGGAGACGCTTTGGACTTCCCCCTTTGGTGTCTTCCTAATGATACGACGAGCATAGGGATCGCCATGGGCATCAAGGCTGTCCACTATATGCCCAGTTTCCAACTTGTTATTGCCATCTAAAGCATGAGATTTGGAGCCTTAGTGGTGCAGTTTCCAGTAGATCTCTTTAAACGAGTTGCCACACATTCACCCGGGAATCGATTGACTCAGTATTGAAACCTTAAGAACTGAGAGCTGAGCTGTAAGAGATTTTTGGATGCAACGGACTTGAGCTGAAGCATTTTTGGACAAAGCTTGAGTCGATGTGGCTGTTGGACCAAGCTATGAAGAACTTAAGTAATTCAGCGTGTACACGCTCTACTCAATGGATTCGGAAAGTTCGCAGTGAGGTTAGGTTTCTTAGCCATCCTTAGCCAGCTGCATATGATGCTCACCAAACTCCACCATCAGGCATCAAATGTAACCTTGCCTAGGTTGGTGATGATCTGCGACAAGTTTATTATGCATAAACCTTGGGGAAGAGAGCTTTACAATATTCTGATTTCATCGGTGAAGACTGACTGATATTCACCAGTGGAACTTATCACACCTCCACGGATTTGTCCAAGCGTTGCAGTCCTGGATTTACTTGCCCTACCAGACTTAGCAAAAGAGGTCGGAGATCCTTTCCCCATTAACCCCACTGAGCCATTGACTCATGGCCACCTCTCCTATCTTACAAAGGATCGAGAGGAGGAAAAACCTCAGAAATGGCATCCTCAAGCAGGAATATGTCTGTTTATATATTATATGATCTCCTTCACACATGTGTGTCTGTTATTATATTATCTGATCTCCCTCTATTTATTTTTATGTTTGTAGACCACAGTCTACAGCTTTGTGGAAAAACCATTTGATGAGATGTATCCCACAGTTGGCATGAGGATAATGAGGATGAGAGAATTGTCAACATGTAAAAGCAATGTATGGACATTTCTCAATTAACCTTGCAGTGGAGTAAAGGACATGGCGGTCTACGGGTGAGTTGATCACAAACTTCAAGGTGAAGGTCCTTTAAAGTTAAGGCAGAGTGAAGGATGAGGTGAAGGATGAGCCTTATCATGGCCTAAGAGAGAGCTAAGAAGCTCCTGAAGAGAGTAGTTGAAGGAAGCTCGTCTATCCCCTGAATTTGAGCAGCGCATATGTTGATGCGTTGAAGGATGTACTTGACACTCGACTCAACACGGTTTGAGGCAGAGTTGAAGGGGCAGTTGGTTGAGCCTTGGAATGAAGATTGTCTTACTCACTGACAAAGTAGACGGTCTGAGTCTGCTTTTGTAAGTTCACCAGCGGGAACTATGAAGAATATACCGAGGAAGTGAAGGAGAATCCTCAGGAGAAGCAGGCTGAATCCGCAGGGGTAGTCTTCATAACCTTCTCTCAAAGAATCCCAAGGGCCAGAGGAAAAGAAAAGAGTAGCTGCCAGAGTATCAGTCAAATAGATGATGTGAAATTTGTTGGCATGTTTAGCTCTTATTTTGGATTGTTTGGGAAAATGTTAGAATGATGTTTGTTTGTGTGCTTTTGCAATAAAAAGATGTTTGTTTGTCCATTGGAAAAATTGCAATAAAACTATGTTTGCTTCAAACTATGCAGAGCCAGTGTTAACCAACAAGGGCAGTGAAGGCAGTGTTGTGCTGGTAGAAAACTCCAAAGATATAGATTACGGAGTTTGAATAAGCAAAAAGGGCAAACAGAATTTAAAGGAGAAAGCAGCAATGCTCATGGCTAAGAAGATGGGTGATAAGCAAAAGTTGAAAGAGAGGCTGGTTGTGCGTCCTGGCAATGGCTTATGACCCTTATGGTTCCTATTGCCAAGGACAAAAAGCCAAGCTGACTGCTTCTTGGCGACTTGCCGTAAGTTGCACTATTAAGAACCTTTTAAACATAGTTTATGTGACGTGATTTTGAATGTGTGTGTAACTTCATTTTAAAGGGAGAATTGAATGAGAAAAAACCTAAGGAACACTCAACCACACACTGTACCAGTGCTGCTGACTCCTAGAATATGGCTTTGGACCTGGTGAGATTTCTCTTAGACTTCACTCTCAGACTTTATATTGAGACTTATGTTTTTTTACTTGTAAGGTTGCTTTACAATAACTAATTATTTGCTACTTGCAGCACCATTGATGCTGGAATCAATCTACTAAGACAACGTTTCACACGAGCATCCAGAATGGTTAGGACGACAGAATCTGCTTCGTTGATTCCATCTTCACCATGATGTGAAGTCTAAGTATGAAGAATATCTAACTAGTGGTGATGAAAATGGTTCAGGCAGAATGTTTGCCTCCTAGTGGCGTATGATCTTGCCACAGAGAGCAACCAGCATTCTGCAGATCTGATAAGATGTGGGGTGAAGATGTGGATGAAATCTACACATCCTTAACATCAAGGCTATGCATTGGGTTGCTTTACTGATTGATATTCATATAGAGACACATCGTTATTTGGGATAGCGATCAACGGTCAGCGAGAATAAGGAGATTAATGATGCAATACATCATGTTTGCGATATAATGGCTTAATTTATGAACGTTATAGTTCCTGTGGAGCTAAAAGGTAAGTACCCTTATGTTCCCTACACATACGAGCGGGTTCCACAGAAGAGTTCCTAAAAACAATCAGAGCAGCGTGACTGTGGAGTGTATTACCTGAAGTACATCGAGTGTCATGCGCTTGGCATTACCATTTAATCCAACCCGCTGTGTGATATAAGAACATTCAAGTTCATAAGGGAGAAGCTGGCTACAGACATATACGATGAGCTCGGCATAACGGGACTGAGCAGCGCGGTTACGAAGGTTTGAATTTGCTACGATGGGCGATAAATCTTGATATTTTGTATGTTGTATAAATATGGATATTTAACTAGGGTTTTGTATGTTGTATAAATCTAGCATAACCGTATATTTTGTACAGTTTCATCTATTGCTATCTAAGGAAAACCCAAAAAATAAAAAAAAAGTTATAGACACTTTATAAATATAAGTAAAAAAGTTGTAGACTTCATCTTCCTACAAAACCCTAAATGTTAGACATCAATTGAAGACTTCATCCACAGACTTCCACAGAAATAACTGGTCATACAAGTATAAATGGAAGACTCATCCACAGACTTCCACGGAGACTTCATCTGCGTCCTGAACATCTAGTTATAGACTTCTACCGCGAGAACTTTCAAATACAGACTCCTTATGGAGACTTTCGTATACGTTTCAAACCTGGTAAGAGACTTCTGTAGGAGACTTCTCATTTAGACTTCTCAATTACGATAAAAAGCACGCAAAACGAAACAGACCTTCGTGAAACATCGCTTCTTATCATTTATTACTCTTCTCCAAAACACGCAACCGACTTCTTTGAATCACTTATTACTGAGTAGATCTAAAATTACAGTTTCATCTATTGCTATCTAAGGAAATCCAAAATATCTTTTATTATAAAAAAAAAAAAATGTCGTACACACCAAGAATCATCGAAAAAGGTTTGAAAGAACCTCTTGAAGAATCCGAATGCTCACTTCACGCAGGTAATCTCTTCTCAGATTCACCAAAATTAAATTTCATGCAACTTCCCAATTTCTTACCAATTTCATTTTAGGACCTGTGGCGAACATGTTCCATTGGAGGGTTGCTATTTGGCCCTATTGGCACCCCTTATGAGGAGGAATTTTCAAAATGATTGTTCGTTATCCGCCGTCTTACCCGATTAAACCCCCACACTTAAGTTTTGATCATATTCCAAAAATATCCTTTTCATATTCCTTAAAACACATAGGGATAATTAGTTTAAAGAATATGTCATTTTCATTGTAATTGGAAATTCCTTAAATATCGTGACGGTTTGGGTAATGTAGGTTAGGTATCAGCAACCCCGATCTTACCACCCTAATGTTAATCGCAGTGAGTATCTACTTGAAGATGCTCCTCCCTGAGCACTGGAGAGCCGACTACAACATAACCACAGTATTTTGAGGCTCTTGTGAATATGTTGTATGAGCCAGAGTTGGGTGAAGAAGATAAATTTGTGGATGATGTGGCCGAAGTCTACATTAAAGATCAGGACCTTTCAATGAGAAGGCACGAGAAATTTTCTGAAACTTTTGCCGGTGGATCAAAGAGCACCTGATCCTTTAGATCTTCTGTGAAAACGGAGCGGGGTGGGGAGGGTTTATGTAAATTATATCTTCAAACCCTTATTATGTTAATTATGGTCGGAACTTTTATATATTTTATGTTAATTATCCTTGATTACTCTTATATAAGTTAGAACCGCAATACTGATAAATTAGAACTGTAAAAAATACAAAAAGTAGACAGTAAAAGTATAAAAAGCATTATTATAAAGTAAAAAAGTTGTAGACTTCATCTTCGTACAAAACCCTAATTTTAACATCAATGGAAGACTTCATCCACAGACTTCCGCAGAAATAACTGGTATATAAGTAAAACGCAATACTCGATAAATTAGAGCCGCAAAGGACAAAAAGTTGTAGACAAGCAAAAGTATAATCGGAAGACTTCATCCACAGACTTCCATGAAGACTTCATCTGCGTCCTGAACAATTAGTTTAGACTTTCTACGGGAGACTTCAAATACAGACTTCTATGGAGACTTCGTATACGTCCTGAATGACTTCTATGGGAGACTTCAAGAGCAGACTTCTACTTTCCTTCAACCTTGAAACTCTACGTGACAAAAAAAAAAAAGAAACCAGAGTCCTCTTAAACAGAGTCCCCTCAAAAACAGAGCCCCTCAAAACAAAGATTTTAACTTACACAGTTAGCGCGAGTATGTCCAGATTGCCTGCATTTTGAACAACTATAATGCTTGTGAGCCTTCCGCGGTTGGCGTAGTCTTTCTGGCCGATTTCTAGCCATGTTGTCACCTTGACTTTCTTGCCCTTCCAGAGAGGACGTCGGATGAGTGGAGGGAAAACCTTGGCAAACTGGGCTTTTGATATCGGACGGTTTTGCGGGAAAATGTTTGCATGCATACGTCGAATACAAATATTCCTCCTTGTGTATGACGGGCATCACGAGGCGGCAACATCCATTTTAAGCTCAGGAGCAGCAGCAATAGCATGTGAGCCAAGGTATTTTCTCAACATCATACACTCCACATTCACATGTTCGATGTTAGAAATCAACGATACAATTCTATGTCCTCCCTTCACGTGAAATTGCCAACCGTCTATGCTTCGACAGTCATCTGGTCAGCATAACTGCTGACGAATAGTTAGCAAATATTCAACTCCTGCTATGTTTGGTTGTGAGACTAATAGTGTCTTCTCTCTTTTTAGAAAACCATCTTCCTAGCTTCTCTCGTATGAATCCAAAAGAAAGGTATGGCGAATTCCTCGAGCTGGCTTAAGTGCAGAGTTTATCGATTCAGCAATGTTGCTCGTTTGTATGTTGTATCGTTCATCCTGGAAAGTGAACGCGGGCCCATAGTTTCACATCTGCGTCCTCCAAGTAAGCTGCAAGATCGGGCTTTGTCTCACCGTAAGGCGTCCATGTATCTTTAAAATCATAATGCCGTATATGCATACGCAGCCCCTCTGACCAAGTACATAAGTTGCTTTCCCCTTGTACTTCGTGATTATGTTATTTCTGTAGGTGATAATAACATATCCCTCTTGTTGCCCATGGCATAACAGTTTCAATGTATTCTTAATCAAGGCGTGCCTGTCGGACACTATGACCAAGGAAATTGATCAGAGACACATCCACTCAACACTTAGTGAAAAACCATTGCCATGCTTCATCATTTTCAGAGTCTACAATAGCAAAAGCTAACGGGAATATTTGGAAATCCCGTCCTGCGCCAGCCACTAAGCATAACTCCACCATACTTCCTCGGTAGATGACACCCACCACCACCCATAACTCTTCTCAGAACCTTGGAAAACCAGTAATACAGGCTCCAAGAGCCATAAACAGATATTTGAATCTATTTTTGATCAATCAACACAAGATCAGTGACAGTTCCGGTGATTGGCTAGCCCATGCGATAGAGATAAGACGGCAGCTGCTCATATCCATTCTTCACTGTTCCCCACACCAAGTGTTGTGCAAATATTAAAACTCTATAGGAAGTGGTATAAATTCATCTGATACCATATTTATTCTTCATGTGCAGATCTAATCATCTTCGGCGTTACTCCATCGATTGTTCCCCATTCATCATAAAACAGTTTAGCAATATATCTCGGAGCATGACGTTTGCGCAGAGAAATTCGGTCTACAACATTGCAAGTATGATCTTTTTTGTACAAGGTAACCCAAAACCTTTTCGTTCATTTTTCACAGCCGCTCTAATCCTCCAATTGCATCATTTCCACACCGCAGATGGCTACGAACAACTTTGTGTAGACTTATGCACTTTGAACGTGAATTTCGACATTATAGCCGTCAACCGCAGCTCGGATACAACGCATCCTTTGTAGGAAAACTCGCAGTCGTATAGATACCGTCTAACCATGTTATGTTGGATCTTGGGCCTTCACCAAACAAAGCCACCTTCCGCAACAGGACACGTATTATCCTCATCATCATTTTCACTACCATCCTCATCCTCAACTTTCCTATACACTGTATAATCCTCAAGGTATTCTTCTTTAACCTCACAGCATGAGATTCTTCCGCATCATCATCATCATCATCACCATCGTCGTTGACGTTAACCACACCACCATCAGATATATCCATATCTTCGTCTTCAAACTCTTCTACATCCTGAAGGTCTTCGTCAACACTTTCACTAGCAACCTCATTGCCACTAGCCATACCAAAACGACTCGAGACGCAAAGGCGTACAGCATGCGTTTTACATAACTCAACCAAGGACCGCCACTTGTCTATCATTTGAGACATGCATAGGTGGTGTAGGACAATCCGTGTCCGTTAGTTGCAACATTGAATTCGGCAACGAGTAAGTTAACTCGACGAAGTCGTTTCTTGTCCAGCCTCATAGTCTGCTAGTGCCATCTCAATGAGTTCACGGTGTGTACAAGAATCACTCAAGAAAAACATTCTCCCTCCTTTGGGATGATCCACCTCACAAAATGCCACTTACAGTCTCTCATCACCCATTCTCCAAGACAGCAGGTACATGAACCATTTTCTGAAAGACATTTGAAACAACACAAAGGCAAACTGTTAGTTTGGTTTCACAGTAGACTTCAAAGGTGAAGTCTGTTGAAAAATAATTATCAGAAATTCGTAAAATCGATTTAAGATAGAATATAAGACATTGAGATGTGAAATTCATACATTAACAACAACAATAACTAATACACATGTAAAAAATTTAAAATCTTGAAAATGCATATTATATATGATACAAATACATTTTTTAAAAAGATAGTGCACAGAACTTCTCGAACGAAGTCTACGCACAGACATCCTCTGTGAAGTCTAAATTTATAACCTAAGTTCAGAAAAAATATTAAAAATAATTAATGCGATTAAAATAGTTCAAATTTCTAAAACATCAAAAGCCATACGTAACACATGTTAGGACAAGAAAAAAAAAAACTAATTACAAATAGGTAAAATTGCATTTTTACTGAAATTATCATTAGAGACTTCACAAGGCGAAGTCTCTCAGTAGACTTCTTTGATGAAGTCTGCTCCTGCTATGGGAAGCAGACTTCGCCCGTGAAGTCTTAAATTTATAACCTAAACACCTAATAAGTTCAGAAAAAATATAAAAAAATAATGATGCGATTAAAATAGTTCAAATTTTTAAAAACATCAAAAGCCATACGTAACACACATGTTAGGACAAGAAAAAAAAACTAATTACAAATAGCGATAAAATTGCATTTTTACTAAAAATTATCATTAGAGAACTTCACAGGCGAAGTCTCTTAGTAACTTCTCCGATGAAGTCTGCTTTGCTATCTGAAGCAGACTTCGCCCGTGAAGTCTGAAGCCAGGTCTAAATTTGCAATTGACCAGATTTTGACTTTTTGAGCAGACTTCACATGCGCAGTATGCTACACAAGGAGACTTCGTCAGAGAAGTCTATACCAGTTTGGGTCTAGTTTTGCAATTGACCACAGTTTTGACTTTTTTAGTAGACTTCATCTAGGAAGTCTTTTTGGTAATAGACTTCATTTAGGAAGTCTATTACCTAATTAGACTTCCTCGATGAAGTCTTTTTGCCTTCAGAGACTTCTTCGGCGAAGTCTACCCATAAAGTGGGTATAGTTTTGCAATTGACCAGAGTTTGACTTTTACATGAGACTTCGTCCTGAGAAGTCTATTTTAAAAAAAGGGTTACTTTTGCAATTGACCAAAAAAATTTATTTTTAAATTCCAGAATTACTGATGGTTGTAGACTTCATACGAGAAGTCTACCAATAGTCAATGTTTCAGAATTTTGGTCAAATGCAAAACTAACCCTTTTTCACGCAGATTTCTCAGATGAAGTCTCGATTAAATAGTCTTTCGTTCCGGTCAATTGCAAAAACTAACCGCCTTTTCTCGCAGACTTCACAGAAGAAGTCTTGTTACAAAGTCAAACTTAACGGTCAATTGCAAAACTAGACCCCTTTGTAACCAGACTTCGACGGTGAAGTCTAAACACCGTTTTTTGTTTTCAAAGGAGAACTTCAGACTTCATCTTGGTTCAATCGTGAAGTCTGAGACCAAAAAGTCAATTGCAAAACTAACCCCCAGTTGACTATTGAGACTTCACCCATGAAGTCTGCCTTCTGGAAAATCGGAGAAAATGAAGCAAAAATTACCATGATTCGGTTTGAGCTTGTGTTTAGCTTGAATGAAGCAACAATACCCAAGCAACCCAAGCTTATTATGCTCGAATCTTAGTAAATCGCAAGATATATGGATGGTAAATATTGAAAATGATATTATAGAGTTAAATGGTTGAAATGAGAGAGGAGATCGACAAAAATGGAGCTTTTAACTCAGTTTTAAAGCATTAACATCACTTAATTCGGTTGTTTGAAGCATTGAGAGTTCAATGTTGTTTGGTAAGTGTGGTTGGGAACTATTGAAGACGATGCATTTTCGTTATTACGTGAGAATCTTTGGGTTATTGTTTTTCAAACCCAGCTACCAGACTTCACAGGGAAGTCTGCGCTATGTATTTTTGTGAAAAAAGAAGCGATGAGGGGTATTTTAAGCATTTTGAAAAGAAAAGAAAAGGGGTCTAGTTTTGAAATTGACTTCAAATAAAGGTCTAGTTTAGCAAGAAGTCATTTATCTTAACTCTCTCATCAACTCTACCAACATGAAAATTGAATCTTTTTTTTACAATAACTTTTATGGTCAAATTCTTAATTTTTTGTAGAATAAAATGTAACAAAATTTGGATCTTTCACATAATCGACTCATATATTAGATCGCACCCGAGCTTGGAAATTTTTGTCGGTCATTAAAAAATCTTTAAATTTATTACAACAATCTAACTGGTGTGATCTTTGAGTCGTTGTCTTTCTTATCTTTTGCTAAAAAAAATTAGTATTCCAAAACAACATCTTTGATCTATTCCCAAATAGTATCCTCTTGAGTTTGGGATCTTTTCAAATCTTGCTTCTCACCAACAATCTCGCATTCGTAGAGTTTCTAGTTTTAATTAATATTTGCTTGTAAGAGTTTGAGATACTAATTCCAAGTCGAACTAATACTTTCGCGTTGATTTCAACAGATTTATGTTCTAAACAGATTCTCCAAAGGAGATAAAAATCCGCTCTATGCTGCATATATTTACAAATAATATTTTTATAATAATTATTTTCAAATATTTGTATTGATTCAATGTTAAATTTGTATATATAATATACATTTTTTTAATTAATATGACTTAGTTTGAATTTTTGATACACTCTATTAAAAAACAATCGGCTAATTAAATCCAAACACACTCTATTTTTTTTAAACATCAAATAAATCTCCAAATCTAGATAACTTATTTTAAATTTATATATATTTTTAAATTTATATATAACTTATTTTGAATTTTAGATACACTCTATTAAAAAAATCGGCTAATTAAATCCAACACACTCTATTATTGATTTTAAAACATCAAATAAATCTTAAATCTAGATAAATAATATTAATAAGCTATATTTTATGAGTTTATATATAAATTATTTTAAATTATATATATATTTTTTAATTTATATATGATTTAGTTTAAATTTTAGATACACTCTATTAAAAAAATCGAGTAATTAAATCCATACTCTCTATTATACACTTTATTATTATTTTTAAAACATTAGATAAACCTAAAATCTAGATAAATAATATTAATAAGCTATTTGTATTAGTTTATATATAACTTATTTTAAATTATATTAAAATTAGTTGGCTTATTTTAATTAAATAAACCCGATTATTGTTTTAAAAATATTAAATTAACATCGAATCTAGCTATTTCAAATATTAAATATTTAATAAAATTGTTTTTTACATTATTTATAGAATTGGAGAACTAAAAAAGATGATGTGGCAAATGAAATATGGTGTGTATTAAATGAAATGTTTTTATTGGTTACTTGTTTTAAATGATGTGTCAGATGGAGGAAGCTTAAAAAAGCTGATGTGTCATCACAGACACCAGCCTTTCTATTGTATTGATTGGTGTAAAATATTCTAATTATTTGTTGCTTAATAGTATTTGTTACCTAATTATTAAATTCAATAGACTGTTATTAGTCATGTAATTAGCATAAATGATTACATTATTTTAGCGTTACCTTTAAATATTATAGTTATATATTGCTTAATAATGACACTTATTACATATTCACTGAATACATATATGGCATCGGTCATTAGATACAATCACTGTGTGATACAAGTAAGATACAATTGGCGCAAAATGTTTTAAATATAAAACATGTTATATATTTCTAAGATATAATTAGCACATAATAAATGTTTTAGCTAGAATTCGCGCAAAATACTTTGAATATCTTATACAGACAAGTGGTATCTTTAACATCTTTTTAGGTACAATTACAGAACAAAGGCTGTTAAATTCATAATTGACGCGAAATATTTTATGAATTGATAATAGTTATCAAAGTGAAAAAATTTTGTTAAAACAAAGTAAAATTTTGAGTAGCATACGTCCATATTAACATGACATGTCCGTTCTAGAGTTTCATACATTTTATTAAAAGTCGATTATCTTTATTTATTTATTACGAGAGTTCTTGGATCAAGATTTAATATTAAATAAAAACTTGTTCTGATTATCTAACCGAAGACAAAATCTCAGATTGGGTAGGAGATTTTTTTGCTGATGATGACAATTGTGTTTCTCCACCCAAAGGCTCAGATTCGTGTTCGAATTGTCTCGAGGCGTTAGTCAATAATAATGGTGATCGTTGAACACTTGATACACTTAAATGTGATCACAAGTTTCATCTTTGTAATTTTCTTTGGGTTAACTATTTAAAACCCCCCTCACTCAAGTAACTCTATGATATCATCAAATGCATAGTTTCTGAATTATCTCTTTGAATGAAATGTAGGTTGAATCTTGAGCCAACTTCAACAAAATCTCTCTCATATACTTTTCACAATCCTGGGAAATTATTCTTCTAATCGTCGCCAGAATTGTGATGGCTTTTTTAACGGAAAGCTGACATATCTTCTCACCAAAAAAATTAAGATGGGATCAAAAGAAACTCACTTTACTCTCTCGTTTACTCTCTCTCTTTCTCTCACTCTTTTCCTCTCTCTGATTCTTGAATTAGAAACAAAAGCCCATATTCGATTTTGATAGAGAAAATTGGGTTAAGACTTGTTGATAATTTTTCCTCAACGTCGAAGTGGTTCATGAAGAGAATTGTGATGTTGAAGTTGTTGTTGAAGAGAATTGTGACGTCGAAGTTGTTGCTAAAGAGAACTGTGATGTTGAATTTGCTGGTGAAGAGAACTGTGCTGCTCCTGTTGACTTGGAGTTGTGTACAGTTTGTCTTGAGCCTGTGGTCAATAATAATGATCCTCGAACCATTGTTACACTTAAGTGTCACCACAAATTCCATCTTGGTAATTTTACTTTACTTTTTACACATCAAATTATTTTATTAAATTTTGAAGGAAACAAATTCATTGATTTGCTCTTGTTGATATGAGTAATATAAACCACCACTCTTTTCAACTATGGATCTTTAATTTCCCATATGTTAAGAAAACACATATGTTGGAAGAATTATTTATTTGAGAGTGTGACATTTGCTGTGATATTCTGGATAATTTGTATTCATTTACTAGTAAATAAAAATCTTAATCTACTTTCGTTTAAAACTCCATTACATCAAGCTTTTCTCTGTATTACAATATTGGATGTTTAAGCAAGAATATCAGTATTTAGTCAACAAAAAGTTAAGATTATTGCATTCATGTGTGTTAGTATCACGAGTTAAATAAGTTTTGGTGTTTTTATATATAGACATCTAACAATTTATTGTTTACATGTTTTCTTTGTATACAGATTGTATAGGCTCGGCTTTTAATCAAAAGAAGTTAATGGAATGCCCAAACTGTAGGGCTATAGAAGCAGGTCGATGGAGGTTAGCAAACAATGATGAAAATGATGAAGAAATTGATGAAGATGATCCTGGATTCTTCGATAGTGATGTGGTAATATTTGTTTTGGTTTTGAATTGGTGTTATTCCATGAATTGTATATACAAAACGATGCTTAACTTACAATTAACCTCATCTAATACACATCTTGAATGCTTGGTGTACTTGAAAAATGTTCTTTGTACCTTGAAGATTACAAGATTTGAGATGTGCCCTTTTGAAGGCTACATCGGGTACGATTTTACATTATCGATGGTTACATTAATTACTAATCATGTTCTACAACTTTAACATCCTCTCTCTCTCTCTAAACATTGTAGGAGTCCACAATGTCCTTATGTGGAGTGTCTTTTCTACATCACTCGATATTTTCTTGGTGCTGAGAGTTCTGATTTCAGTAGCCAAGGGAACACTGACATAGTAGAAGACCCTAATCATAATGATGATCAAGTCTCTTTTCACAGACCATATCCGTTGTTTCCGGATGTTCCTCTACCATCTAATAGAAGGATTTTCTGGAGATCCGCAGAACCAGGGGTGATGAGAGCGAGGCATTACTTTTCCCATCCATTTTGTAATCATAGGTAAGAAATAAATTTCATGTTTTCAACTATTTTCAATCAAAATCTCTGTTTATATATATATATATATATTTGTAGCTCTATTGGTAGATCCGACATCTCAATGATTCCGTCTGATCCAAGCAGCAGCACAACACAACCTAACTGGACTCCGTCCCATTTCAGCGAGTCATCTGTTGCACCCGTCTCACGTGGTGCATTGTTCAGGTCTTTTCATGAACAACGTACCAGAGGAAATTCAAATGGTACCATTGACTTCAGCCCACTTTTCAGATGGGAGAGTGATCCTTTCTTGGAGCCAGAGATACAAGATCTGGTCGAAGTTGAATTCTACCGTATGATTTATGCTCATGGTGACGGCGGAAACGATAATAGTGGTGGTGGTGTAAACAACAGCAGAGGCGGAAGTGGCAACAGAGGAAGCGACAACTTTGGTGAAAATTGTTTTTTTTAATGATTTCAGAAAACTTTTTCAGTCTATATTGGTTAAGTTTTGAACTTTATTCTTAGAGCCGAGTTATATGGTTCACTAAAGGAGTTTCTTGATTCTTTTTTATTACTAGGCTTGATGTGGCCCAAATGCATTTGATTAAGGTCCAAAATAAAAAAGATCCATAAATTTTTTTAATGTTGTAAAATTTGAGAAAAAAAGAACAAAAGGGCCCATTTTAAAAAAATGTTAAGAGAAAATGTCCAATTTTGTTTAGAAAAAAAAAACAAAAGGGCCCTTTTTCAAAAATATGAAGAGAAAAAGCTGAATTGTTTTTTTGCCTAAGGTTGTCAAATGTTTTGAGACGGACCTGGACTTGCCATCAAACGAGAGAATTGGGATGTGTACATAATTTGTTTTACATATCATTTGTTCTTTGTGTGTCCTTTTACCTACACAATCTGATCAGCTCTAGGCGGAGTGCTCCTTGGCTTTTCTTTTAACCTGATGTGATCATGACCAGCTCAATGACTAAGGAGGAGGAAGAACAAACTGATCCGGAACTTGTACCCGAGGAAGCTAAGGAAGAATTCGAAGAAGACTTAAGCATTCCACCCGGAGTGATGACAAGGTCCAAGACTAAGAAGTTCCATCAAGCTTTCCACAAGCTACTATCATCTATCCAGGGCAATCTTGAGTTTGCTAATCCAACCACACTGGTTGTGATACAAGCGACTTAAGAAATTCAACAAGAGAGGTGTTGTGACTTGCACTCTTTTTCCCTTGGGTTTGGTTTTGTCCCATTTGGGTTTTCAAGCCAAAGTTTTTAATGAGGCTTGTTCACAACACTTGAATAAAAGGCCACTTGTTGAAATCCAGCCCATACTTCTCTTCTCTTTTGAAAAACAAGGAGGAGCCTTCTTTTCTTATTCAAACTTGTTTTAAATAATGTTGTTATTTCCTAGGTGTGTTGTTATTCCCTAGTATTTTCAAACTCTATATGTATTCTCTCATGTTCTCTCTTTCATTTTATCAAACTTCTTATTTTAAAAATCCTTTTCTAAGTGTTTGATCATCTTGCTTGTTAAGTGTATTCGGATTCAACATCCTTACATTTCAAGTTTTTGAAAGTCTAAGAGTCATTCCGCAACTCTTAGAAGTTTCTCTCAATCCACAAGTTCGTTCGTGTTCATTTCAATCATTCACTCGTTCGTTCTCATCATTCATCCGTTTGATCTCGTTCGTTCGTGTTCATTCCAATCATTCACTCGTTCGTTCTCATCATACATCCGTTTGTGTTCGTTCGTTCGACTTCGTTCACTCACTTGTTCGTTCGTTTGGCCAAAGTGACCGTTCGTTTCTTGTGAATCAATCTACAACCCACGAAGTAGCATCAAGGGACGTTGATCCTCCTCCTAAGAACGGTCAATTGATATGATCCTAAGAGGAGGATCAACGTCCCTTGATGCTACTTCGTGGGTTGTAGAATGATTCACAAGAAATGAACGGTCACTTTGGCCAAACGAACGAACAAGTGAGTGAACGAAGTCGAACGAACGAACACGAACGGATGAATGATGAGAACGAACGAGTGAATGATTGAAATGAACACGAACGAACGAGATCGAACGGATGAATGATGAGAACGAACGAGTGAATGATTGAAATGAAAACGAACGAACTTGTGGATTGAGAGAAACTTCTAAGAGTTGCGGAATGACTCTTAGACTTTCGAAAACTTGAAATGTAAGGATGTTGAATCCGAATACACTTAACAAGCAAGATGATCAAACACTTAGAAAAGGAATTTTAAAATAAGAAGTTTGATAAAATGAAAGAGAGAACATGAGGGAATACATATAGAGTTTGAAAATACTAGGGAATAACAATACACCTAGGAAATAACAACATTATTTAAAACAAGTTTGAATAAGAAAAGAAGGCTCCTCCTTGTTTTTCAAAAGAGAAGAGAAGTATGGGCTGGATTTCAACAAGGGGCCTTTTATTCAAGTGTTGTGAACAAGCCTCATTAAAAACCTTGGCTGGAAAACCCAAATGGGACAAAACCAAACCCAAGGGAAAAAGAGTGCAAGTCACAACACCTCCCTTGTCGAATTCTTAAGTTGCTTGTATCACAACCAGTATGGTAGGATTAGCAAACTCAAGATTGCCCTGGATAGACGTCAATAGCTTGTGGAAAGCTTGATGGAACTTCTTAGTCTTGGACCTTGTCATCACTCCGGGTGGAATGCTTAAGTCTTCTTCGGTTTCTTCCTTAGCTTCCTCGGGTACAAGTTCCGGATCAGTTTGTGCTTCATCCTCCTTAGTCATTGAGCTGGTCATGATCACATCAAGTATCGATCAAAACTGAGGGTCAGTTCTTGCAGATTCTCGACAGGAATACGTTGAATCTCAGTCTCAATGAAATAAATCTTCTCTTCAGGTAGGGAATCATTAATTGGCACGGTTTCATCGATCCTCATTCTCGAGAGGTGGTCAGCAACTCCATTCTCCACACCCTTCTTGTCTTTAACTTCAATATCAAAGCCTTGGAGCAAAATAACCCAGTGACATAGGCGAGACTTGAGATCCTTGTTCTGCAGCAGATATTTGAGAGCAGCATGATCAGTGGGAACTGTCACCTTACTCCCAATAAGATAGGAGCAAAATTTCTCAAAAGAGAAAACAACTGCGAGTAGCTCCTTCTCTATAGTGCTGTAGTTCTTCTGAGCATCATCCAACGTTCTGCTGGCATAGTAAATGATATGGAGCTTCTTGTCCTTCCTCTGACCCAGAACTGACCCAACTGCAAAGTCGCTCGCGTCAGACATAATCTCAAAATGGAGGTTCCAATCTGGTGGTTGAACAACAAGAGCACTAACCAATGCCTTCTTAATCTGTTTGAATATGACAAGACACTCGGGTGTGAAATCGAAGGTGATATCCTTGCATAGAAGAGCGGTTAGTGGGTGAGCTAGCTTGGAGAAATCTTTGATGAATCGTCGATAGAACCCGGCATGACCAAGGAAACTTTGTCAACTTCGATCCCAGCCTTAGAAACTTTGTGCCCCAAAACAATGCCCTCTTGAACCATAAAATGACACTTCTCCCAATTCAGGACCAGATGTTTCTCCTCACACCTCTGTAGTCCTTGCACAAGTTATCTAGACAGCCCTTGAATGAAGATCCGTAANTGTGAGATGTCGTTTGATTCCTGAAGCATCGCAAAAGGAATTGAATTCATGCGAGACAAATTCTCCTCCTCTGTCAGTTCGGAAGGTCAGAATTTTCTTTCCTGAATCTTGTTCCACTATGGCCTTAAATTTCTTGAACCTTTCGAAAGCATCTCCTTTTTCCTTCAATAATATAGTCCACATATATCTTGAATGATCGTCTATGAGAACGAATACATACCTATTTCCAGCTGGTGTATTTGGAGTTATGGGTCCACACAAGTCTCCATGAACAAGTTCGAGTGGTCTTGTAGCACGATACAAAGTAGCTTGGGGAAACACTCTTCTTGTTTGTTTTCCAAGTAAACACGATTCGCAAATCTTTTCTTCAAACTTGATGTGAGGTACTCCATTTACGAGATCTCTTTACTGCATAGATTTGATTGTTTCAAGGTTTATATGTCCTAGACGCGCATGCCACATACTTGAACTGCTTGACTTCATTAGATTTAGTTGCTCTGCATTTTTAACTCCCATACGAACCTTATATAATCGATTCTTCGATCTTGTTGTTTTGACTAGCAACTTTCCATCACAGTCATGCATTGTCAAGAGTTATTCCTTCATTCTCACATCACATCCTGCTTCGGTGGCTTGTCCAAGGCTGATTATATTGCTCTTTAGATCAGGAATAAAATACACATCGCACATCTTTCTTGGTTCACCATTCCTATCAATGAACTCGATGGAACCTTTTCCTTTGATGTCGATTTTGGAGTCGTCACCAAACCTCACTTTACCAGTGACAGATTCATCTACACTAGAGAAATATCGTCTATCTCCACTCATGTGATTACTTGCTCCATTATCAAGGTACCAGAAATCATCCTCACATGAACTAGTTCCGTATTTGCTTGGTATAATCTTCTCCTCATTCAGATATACTACCTCGTGTAACATAAGTCGATCCGCTTTTTCTGTTTCTTCTTTCTCATCCTCTTGTGTCTCTTGTAATTTGAGTAGGCGATCAGGGCAATCATAAGCATAGTGACCTTGCTTATCACATCGGTAACATGTACTTTCGTGATAAGTCTTTTGTTCCATTAAAGCGCCCTCTTCCCCGACCTCTACTGTTATAAGATTGTCCTCCACGTCCTCTGTTTCTATGATCTCCATTACGATGTGGTTGTGATGTTTGGGATTCCATATTAGCATACATGAGCTTACTTTGGTCGTCTTGATCTTCTTCTACCTCAGCAACACGATCCTCATAAGCTTTTAAACTACCTATGATATCTTCAAAACTCACTTTGTTCAGATCTAAAACTTGTTCAAGTGAAGCCACTATATGTATGTATTTCTTTCGTGGAAGACTATTGAGAAATTTCTTTACTATCTTTGGCTCTTTGATTTCTTCTCCTAACGCAGCAGATTTGGATGATATTTCAAATAGTTTTCCTGCGAAATCATCGATCTTATCTGTGTCTTTCATCTTAAGTGCATCAAATTCAGCCATCAATGTTTGTAGTCTTGCCTCCTTAACTCTCTCAGCTCCAACGTGCCTTGTTTTAATGGTTTCTCATATGTCCTTTGCTGTATCCAATTCACCGACTTGCAAGACGAGAGACTCGGGAATCGATTGAACAATTAAGGCAGTAGCTAGGTCGTTCTTCTCGTCGTTATCATCTCCTGATTCAATCACCGCCCATGCTTTGTGTACCTTGAGAAGGATTTTCATCTTTATTGCCCACACCGTATAGTTATATGAATTCAACATTGGACATTTGATGGAAGAGGATCCTCCTCCTTCCTTCGAATTTTCTGACGACGTCTCGCCGTCTTCTCCTTTTGTCATTGTTTCTCTTTGTATCAATTACAAACGAGAATTAGCTTTGTTTCTTCGAACCGCTCTGATACAAATTATTGTTTCTAATTCGTTGTGAGACTCAAAGATTAAGAACATAACTCTTCTTATTGCTTAAGAAACTAACTCAAAACTTAAGCCTCTCTAAATCTCTCAACTCATAAGTTGTATCATACTTTGATACCTCCTTATATATATATAACCAAGAAACCTAATTAGAATTAAGTAAATATTACATTTTAGATAACTCCTAAAACATAATATGTATATTTAGATTCTCCTAAATATACTCTTGATCTTTATCTCTTTAGATTGACTTCAAGTTTATTTCAACAAGATCAATATATATAGAGATCAATTAAGTTTTTTCTTTTATTTTCAATGGCGATGACGATGGGATATGAGAGATCGAAAACTCTTTACAATTTCTTGTTACCGAACTTATGGGGCGCTCGAAGACAGCTAATGTGTATGAAGGTTGATGATTATGTCGGTGGTGGTTCTAGCTCCGGAAGTGATCAACGACTCCAATGCTGATGTTCTAATTTCGAAATCGGTTATGAGAATCGACGATTGAAGGTTGAATCATTTGAGAAAGAAAGAATTGAAGAGTTTAGGGAGAAGATTATGCTAGATCCTAGAATTGTTGCTAATAAGATGATGGAATCGATATTTTAGGGAACCAGTTCTAATTGGCAACGACGAAGAGGAAAAGAAGATAAAGGATTCTCCGCCGGAAAAGGAGGCTTCACCGCCGGAAGCGCCGGGAGAAACGGTGGAGGTAAGGCCGTGGAATTTGAGGAAGAGAATAGCTGCTTGTAAAGCTCTGATTTCGAGAATTGATTTGAATGAGTGTATATATATTAGATTAGGTTCCGCGTATACGCGTGATTATAATCCAATATTTTGAAATTTATGAAGAAAAACCAAAACAGAAAATTTGAAAGATATAATTAAAACACCCGTAAAAATAATTATATAATAAAATATTGAGAACGTCTATAAAAAATCATTCATCAATAGAAAAACATAACAAAGTTACAATTATTTATTTATTTTGATTATATATAGATTGATTTATTTATATTTGAATAAGATTTATTTAATTTTAATCATATTTGATTTTTCTTTTTCTTTTTTTTCAAATTGACATAAAAATAAATTTAGTGTTGTTGTTTTGAATTTTTTTGTTCAATGTCTTTTGGATGATAGTCTATTTCTGGAAGAAAAAAAAGTATAAAAAAAACCAATCAAAATTAGAGGAAAATTTAATAATCATAAAAAAATAAAAACAAATTTCTTACGACAACTTCATAATAATAAAATAAAATATTTTTTTCAAAAAAAAAAAATAGAAGAAAAAAAACCAAAATTAGAAAAAAATGTATTAATCATAAAATATATAAATATTTTTTATTACGACAACCTCATATTAATAAATGAAGAGGCCTTTATTGGTTTAATGATTTTTAAATCCATATAAGATTTTGAAATCCTTATTGATTTTAAAGTCAACACATTGGTTTGAAATAATATGTGTTTACTTACAGATTTGACTCCTTCAATTTTTTACCTTCAAATCCATATAAACCCATTTATATTACGGATTTTGAAATCCAATAATAAATTATTAGACGAATAAAACGTGATTTCGACAAAAAATTTAAAACCAACGATCCAATAACACATGATTTTGTTGTGGATTTACAATTCAAATAAAATCCATGAGTCAATAAACCCTGTAAATTAATATTTTAAAAATTTAAAAAGAATATAAATTTTACCAATAAAATGAAATTGAAGGTAGGATGGTGTTTTTGAAAAAAAATGTTTTGGTTGTTGAGAAAATATGAGACTACTCATTTGTTTATATAGAATTCAATATTTTACAAAACAAATTCCTTTAGGATTAGAAACTTAAATCAACGATCCAATAACACATTATTTTGTTGTGGATTTACAAAGAAAATAGGACTAGATGTTTTACCAATAGAATGAAGTTGAAGGTAAGATAATTTTTGGAGAAAAATGTTTTGTTTGTTGAGAAAATATGAAATTACTTATTTGTTTATATAGAGTTTAATATTTACAATTCTTTTTTTATGATTAGAAATTTTCATAATTATGAAAGTTTATTATTTTTTAGAATTCATAATTTGTATTTTTCCTTATTAAATTTTCATTTTCGAATATTGTTAATTTTTTTTTGTATAGTTAACTTATAATAATTTTGATAAAACCAAAGATTTTAAAACCAGCGATCCAATAACACATGATTTTTGTTTTGTATTTTTACAAATTAACTAAAATCCATGAACCAATAAACACCCGTAAAATAAAAAATTTAAAATTAAAAGGAATATATGTTTACCAATAGAATGAAGTTGAAGGTAAGATGGTGTTTTTGAAGGAAACATTTTTCTTTGTTGAGAAAAACGAGACTACTTATTTGTTTATATAGAGTTCAATATTAACAATTCTTTTTTCTTTAAAATTAAAATTTTCTTAATTATGACAATTTTATAAATCAATGAATGAATAACACGTGATTTCGACAAAGATTTTAAAATCAACAATCCAATAACCCATGATTTTATTGTGGATTTACAATTCAACTTAAATCCATGAACCAATAAACCCCCGTAAAATAACTTTTCAAAAATTAAAAAGAATATATGTTTTACCAATAGAATGAAGTTGAATGTATGATGATGTTTTTTAAGAAATGTGTTTTGTTTGTTGAGAAAATATGAGACTACTTATTTGTTTATGTAGAGTTCAATATTTACAATTTTTTCTTTTAATATTAGAAATTTTCATAATTATGAGAGTTTATTCTTTTTAAGAAACTCGTAATTTGTATTTTTTCTTTATGAAATTTCTATTTTTTGATAATGGTAATTAATTATTTTTTTTGTATAGTTTTCTTATAATAGTTTTGACATTTTTCAACTTTGACACGTGTCAAAATTTTAAATCGATGGATATGATACGTTTCGCGATCTTGCGAATTACTGACTTTTAAAACTATACTTTAAACAATAAGATATATGAAAAGAATAAAAACTTATTTAGTGAAAAGAAGCCAAGATTGTATATGACTACATATATTGAATATAGACACTAGGAATACCTAAGAGCATCATTAATGGTAAGAACCTTAGTGGGTTTCTTAACTAATATTTTATTAATTAATTAAGATTAAGAAACTTTGTTAAGAACCTATGATTTTTTGTCCTACAATGGTAAGAACCCTAGGGGTTCTTAATTTTTTTTTTTTTTTTTGTAAGGTTGTTTTCTTTTGGTTTCATGCAACCCTTCTTGACCACTTTCTTGTGCGTTTGGGACTGAATTACGTTGTTCTCTCTTGTTAAAACAACAGAAACCAGCAGAGGTATTGAAAAGGAAAAAATGTTTCCTTGCACAACAGTGAAAAATGCAAATTTTGTTTGATCAGTCTGGTAAGTGATATTCTTTCTTTGGTTTGTTTGTTTTGTTACAGCTGAAGGTGGCCTCAGATGATGCTATATCCTCTGCAACCGGTTGACCAAAGTCTTGGTCTTCCCCAGTTTCACCAAGTAGGTACGTACGGTTTTCCAAAATCTACTCTTCTTTGTCTTCCTATCTTCTATTTGAGTTCTCATTGCTCTTCTGGTTTGGCTTTTCAGGCGGTGGGTGAGTTGCGGATCCTGAACCGGGTTGCTGTGAGGAGACATCTCTGGACTTGAAACGTCGAGGAAATCTCTGTTATCCGCAGCCAAGATCTTGACAGATGCTTTGTGCTTCTCTACTCCAAGGCTTTACTTGTTGCTCCTCCAGACCCTATTGATGGAAAGAAGAGCTTACTTGCTTCTCTGTTTCTGAATACAGCTAACGTCCTTCATGTATCTAACCTTGTATTTCTCTTTTTCCATTTATCCCCCCTCCATCATTGAATCTCTATAGCTTTTTCTCTTTGTCTTCTCATGTATGTTTTGTATCTTGTCGTAGAATCTGCTTATGGGCAGAGGGATATGCTTATGGGCAGAGGGATTTGCTACATTTAGATCAATAGTCTCCACAAACCTGCAGATCATTGAATAATTAAGATTTTATATCAACTGGTCACAAGTTAGGCAACATGCAAACCCATTAAAAGTAATTTGATTCAAAAGATTAAAGGATGCAGAAAAAATAATGAGTGAGAAGATTGAAGCAGAATACATCTTAAGTTCAAGCCATGGATTATTCAAGCGGAGATCATCAAGAGAATGATCAGGCTTTGACTCGATAGCAGTGTGCTCCTGATAGGAAAGAGGACATGACTTAGAAGTTAGCAGACGTACCATGACCAGTGGCAAAGCACTCAAGACTCAACTACAATAATCTTACCTTTACACTGATGCGAACAAACCCAGTAAGGCCATAGGAGCGAGCAAAAACCAACATAACATTTGCTTCCCGGCAGATTCTATCTAATTTCACCATTGAATCTTCCACTAGCTACAATCAAGACATGGCAAAAACTAATAAGGCAACGCTCTGTGAAAATCTAAAAACAAAGACTTATAATCCTAAAGAACTGATCATAGGTGATGAATATTTGAAACTTCCACGCAAATATATCTAGTTGGACAGTTCAAAGAAAGAGAAGTACCTGAGTGGCATCAACGTCCGATGCCTCGACACTGAAAACAAAAAGAGCCCGATCAGACCCACAAATTTACGAATCAAAGATCTCAATCCACAACAAAAATCAAATGAATTTTTATAGTGAAGAAACAAATTAAAGATATGAATTGGATCTAGGGTTCAATAGAGCGTAGCAAGTAAATGATCTGAAGCTTACGATGTTCCTCGATGTGGTGGCTTCCTTGAGTACCCAGAAAACTCGAAGAAGAAGATTAAGGAGATTAAGAACCGATTCTTAAGTATCCCAAATAAGAATCGGTTCTTAAGTTATATTTTATTTTATATTAAAAATAATATTAAATAATACAACTTAAGAACCTTTCTAAAGATACCTTAAGATACCCCAATAATCATGGTCTAACTAGATAATCTGAGATGGGGTGAATACAAATAAAAATGTTACCGAAGATTTGACAAAGATTTATACGTGTTTGAGTTGAAGTAGCATTCAGATCATGAGACTACAAATTTAAATTCATTTGCTAGTTTTGAAATCTAGGCTAAAACTTTTATCTATCGGACGAGATCATGAATCTTAATTTATATAGCAACAATTCCATTAATAATTACTTTGATTCGTTAGAAAACTTAGAGATTAGTGATTACGAGCTTAGCTAGATTCCAGTTTCTATGTTTGATAAATTAGATTTTAGTGAATGGAGAGACCACACAAGAATAGCCGGGTCTTAAATGTTTGACATGAGATGAGAGAAGCAAACACAAGAGGTTCCATAAACATTCCTTTCAATTTCAAGCAAGTGAAGCTAATCAGTATGTTGACCAACTAGCAAAATTAATGCATCTTCATTCTTATTTATGATGCAGTCCTAGATAATTGTAACAAATGACATCTATTTAAAGTTTTGTTCTTCTTCTAGTTTTGAAGCAACTAAATTTTGATTGGAAAGAATGAAAAGTTTTGATATTTCAACCCCAGCCATATCCAATAGTTAACGGAGATCCAAATGAAACCCTTTCTAAACTGTACCAATTATTTGTTGCAATTCATATCAGATGTTAAATCAGAACCGGATAATTTGTTAGGCTATGTTGCAACTTTTATTAGAGGTACGACCACACACGTGTGGAAGAAGACAAGAGCAAAGAGGTTTATGGGACCCGAATGAACAGTGAGACTACGTGAGTCCAAGGCACGAGGCGTCGTGTTCTGTCATGTGGGTGCCACTCTTTTTGCCCACTATCTCGAACTCTTCAAAATTTAGCAAATTCAAAGTCTATATCATTTTGTTAAATCTTGTAGCTCGTCAGGAATCTTTAAATATTTACACAAGTAATTTTGTCTTCTCAACGTTTAGAGGAAATTTAGAAACATGTTGTTTCATACTTTTATGATTGGATCTATCATTTCTACATACAAACACTAAATTTTGAATTTATTCAAGTGAATACTTTTGTTTAGTCTTGCAATTGACAAAATTATTCCTCGACAAACTTTATTTTTATTTTAACTAGAGATTTAGTTTAGAAATTTTTTTGTTCTGTACCTATGTTCTCTCAATAAAAACCTAAAACAAAGCTTTTAAAAAAAATCGAGTGTTTTTGTGTTGGTTTGGTATTTTCTACAGTTGTGGAGAGAATCATCTCACGAAGCTGATGTTAAGCCAAACAAATTTAAGGTTTTACCAAACATGGTGGGGTCGGCGTGCAATGTTAACTCTATTATTGTTTTACCATTTCCTTTTTGGTGTTTTATCTCATATATGAATAATGTACTAAAACTTAAAAAAATCTATAAGAAATTTCATGATTATCACACGCTACTAAAACCATTTTTAATCCATATCCGTATTTATCTTGTAACTCTATTTTAAAGATTTTCTCGAACTCATCTCTATTTCCTACTCCAAAATAGAATATATTCTTTTTAAATTTAAAATTCTTTATTTCCGATTTACACTAGAATTTGGATATTTCTATATTCAATTACGAAGTAGAGTATGATTAGGAGAAAAAAAAAACCTAATTTCAAAATGGAATTATTTTATTTTGAAAAAATATATACGGAAAAATAGGTTGGAAATGATTTAAATAGTATCTAATTCAACATAGCTACCTCAATGATTAAAAAAAAAAAAATAGAATTCAATTTTACGTAAAAAAAAAATCATGTCCTCTGACCATAGATGAGTAAACAAAAATTCTCTATACCGTTTTTTAAAATTAATTAAAAACAAAAACAAAATGATTCAGATTAATATAAAAAACCCCATCAATTCTACTCATC
Organism: Crucihimalaya himalaica; assembly: GCA_004349715.1. Classification (NCBI taxonomy): domain Eukaryota; kingdom Viridiplantae; phylum Streptophyta; class Magnoliopsida; order Brassicales; family Brassicaceae; genus Crucihimalaya; species Crucihimalaya himalaica. The sequence goes on from SMJT01000199.1 coordinate 27,483, forward strand.
ATTAGCTGTAAACTCTAAGCATATGTATTCAAAGTTACAAACTGCAATAACATGTGAAAGATGGGATAGTGGAAGAAGATGAGGCAAATTATTTGAAATGTCACATGTGAATGAATACTCAAATACTAAAATACGTCATTAACAAACATTATATAAGAACCTAATAATTATATACTTATTAATTTCCACTGGATAATAATAAGACCCAGTCTTCCTTACCAGCACTTTAGTCCTCCCTCTCTCTCCACAACACCACTCTCTCATAACCCTAACTCTGTGGCTCCTTCTTAAGCTCTCGTCTCGCTCCAACTCTCTTCTCACCAGAAGCTGAGTATGGATCTTCTCACACCTCTCATCTTCCTCATCCTCCTCTCACCCATTCCTCTCTCAGGTAACAACATTACATTACAGAACCACATTCTCATTACTCTGTTCTTATGTTCTGTTTTTTGCGTTTTTTACAGATGCTGGTTCCATTGGAGTAAACTACGGTCGAATCTCAGACGAACTACCATCAGCATTCAAAGTAGTCCAACTCCTTAAATCACAAGGAATCAACAGAGTCAAGATCTTTGACGCAGACCCATCAGTACTCAAAGCTTTATCTGGATCTGGAATCAAAGTCACAGTAGATCTCCCCAACGAAATGCTCTTCTCCGCTGCTAAAAGAGCTTCATTCGCCGCTTCATGGGTCAAACGTAATGTAGCTGCTTATCATCCTTCAACACAGATCGAATCAATAGCTGTTGGTAACGAAGTCTTCGTTGATCCACACAACACCACAAACTTCCTTATACCCGCAATGAGAAACATTCACAAAGCTTTAGTCAGTTTCAATCTCCACTCCGACATTAAAATCTCTTCTCCTCTTGCCTTAAGCGCACTTCAAAACTCTTACCCTTCTTCCTCCGGATCTTTCCGACCAGAACTCGTTGACTCTGTCATTAAACCAATGTTGGACTTCTTACGTGAAACTGGTTCAAGACTTATGATCAATGTCTACCCTTTCTTTGCTTATGAAGGAAACTCTGACGTCATTCCTTTAGATTACGCTTTACTCAGAGAGAATCCAGGAATGGTGGATTCAGGTAATGGTTTGAGGTACTTTAATCTCTTTGACGCTCAAATCGACGCTGTTTTTGCAGCCATGTCGGCTTTAAAATACAAAGATATCGAAATCATTGTGACGGAAACTGGCTGGCCGTCAAAAGGAGATGAGAACGAAGTCGGAGCCACCGTAGCCAACGCTGCGTCTTACAACGGAAACTTAATACGTCGGATCTTGACACGTGGAGGAACACCGTTACGTCCTAAAGCAGATCTAACGGTTTATCTCTTCGCTCTCTTTAACGAGAACAAGAAGTTAGGTCCAACGTCAGAGAGAAACTATGGTCTCTTCTTCCCTGATGAGAAGAAAGTTTACGACGTTCCTTTCACCATTGAAGGGTTAAAACATTACCGTGACGGTGGTCATACTCCGGTTATCGGAGATCACCAAGTCACCACGCCTCCGATGAGTGGAGGCGTCTCAAAGAGTTTGAATGGTCCTTCTTGGTGTGTAGCTAATGGTGATGCTGGTAAAGAGAGGTTACAAGATGGTTTAGATTATGCTTGTGGTGAAGGTGGTGCTGATTGTAGTCCAATTCAACCTGGTGCTAACTGTTACAGTCCTGATACACTTGAGGCTCATGCTTCGTTTGCGTTTAATAGTTATTATCAAAAGAAAGGACGTGCCGGTGGGAGTTGTTACTTCGGCGGCGCCGCTTACGTCGTTAGCCAACCACCAAGTGAGTATTCTCGTAACTTTTTTTTTTGGGTTATTAATGTTGGCGTATGTTAAGGCTTTCATGCTATCCTACGCGGATTAGGGTAGCGTATTTTAGCGTGGCGTAGAAGTGGGTCTAATTATGTGTGGACGACAGAGGTCAAATGTTCCCACGTGAACATATAGATCACTAGTGTTTAATGTGGCGTGGCTTCGTCATCTTTGTGTTAAAACTTAAAAGAGAATCCTATGAGTTTTTCTTGTGTTCATAATTTTAAATATTTTAAGTTTATTTTATAAATCTATGTCTTATTATATTAAAGAAGCTGATTAGTTTAATTAATGTGAATATGCAGAGTATGGAACATGCGTGTTTCCGACAGGATACTAAGGAAGAAGATTTGAGTTTAGATTAATTCTACTATATAATATATTGGTATCGTGATGTATTTTGTTTCGTTTTTAACTTCTGACTTTTAGTATTTTGTTGTTAATATCAACTGAGACGATGTTCTTGATATTAAATATTTAGGTCATGAGATTATAATGTTGGTTATGCTGCAGCAGTCGACAAATGTGTGTTAATTCATATTGTCGTGTATAAACGAAACTGCGAAAATGTATAGCTGGATTCCAATTCCGAAACGAACAGAAGTAAAGTGTATGACAGCTTTTTTCCTATAACTAGCTGAAGATATTTTTTAGTGAAAATAAAGAATCTACTTGTACTCTTGTAGCCTTGTAGCTCAGTCTTGTTTGTTGGTGTTGGGCCTAGAAACTGGTGAGGCCCAATGTCCTTTAAGATTTACTTGTACTTAGGGAGGCCCAATACTTATTTTATGGATTTATATAAAATATCACAACTCAAGTGATCACTTTTCTTTTCAGAACAGAGACAATGTGATGTTAATGAAACCAAAAATGCGTAGAAAACCAGAGACGCTCTGTTTTCTGCTTTTCTATATACGAAAACCAAATGATAATATCTATACCTATTTAGACAATTATTTTTTTTATAAATAATTTCGATTTGGGAAAAAAAAAAAAGAAGAAAAAGGTTAACGAGTGGTTTTGAGGTAGAGCCTCTTTTATTAGTTAGAGGTTTTGGCAAAGTATACGGGCCGGAAAAAAATGGATGCCAAAGTGGAGTCCTTAACTTTTTTCTTTTTTCTTTTTACATTTCTTTTTAAATCGAAATCGAAGTTAATGACCAAAAACCCAGGGTAAAATAACAATAATGTCTAATCCAACCTAAAAAATCTGGCCTAAACCCAGTAACCCGACCCAATTTCATTAGATTTATGGATCGTGTACTTTGTTGAACATGACTAAAATGTGAAAGAAAAAAAAACAATCGCCGCCTCTAAACTAATGTGAGATTTCATTAACACATTCACATAAGTGTCTAAAAGAGTTAAAAAAATATGTACAACATTGCATAGGTGTCTAGAGAAGTTAATAAATATGTACAACATTCACATAATTGTACTTCGTTGAACATAGTTGTAATTTACGCAGAAGTAACAAGAACGAACGTGACATTTAACGACAACATTTCACATAGTTGTACTTTACGCCGAAGTAAAGATATGACATTTAACGACAACATTCGTATTGTTGTGCTTTGTTGAACATAGTTGTATTTTACGCGGAAGTAAAGATATGGTTAACAATAAATTACATTCCTCAACTACAAAACATTCAAATAAAAAAATTGAGATGTATCAAAACCAGTCAACTTTGTAACAGAACTCTCTACAAAACCAGTACATTTAAATGATCCAAAAGCATGAATCACACATGCTTCCTCTTTCGCCACCTTTGAATTCCTCATTCCAATCGTATTCCCAGTTATTTCGTGGAGCACACTTACAGTTGTAGAGTTTCCGGCCATCAATTTGAGACTCTCTCTCCAGAAACAATGGAGGAAGTTCATAAGACCATGTATAAGGAATGATTGCTTTCACGAGTCTCATTCTTACTCCTCTAACAAAATCCCTACTCGAACTAGTAAGTTATCTATCAAAAGGGTCTCCAGGAGTCATGATCCTACGAAGGATTGCATAACTGTAGATAGCCACATCATATCCTTTAAGGGCAGCATCTCTAAGAGTTGAGAGCCCTCGATCAAAATAGCATTCACGGAAGAAATCAAACATAAATCTCATGAAAATAGTAAAAAGATTATTGTTTTCAAAACAATATACAGTGAACCTATCTAGTTCATGAAAGAAGTTCCACGGAAGACGCATAAGGTAACAATCAATAGACCTCAAGAACACATGATCTTCAACTATTGCCCGAAAACATTTATAAGTCGCTTTCACCATTACCATATCACCGAGTTTGTTTTGAGACACGATCAACAAAATGGTGGTGAGAAAATCTTGAGGAAGATCAAAGATATTCATGAGAGAAGAGTGTCTCTGCCTCTTAGATTTGGATGACTCGTCAACTTTAAAGCGTTTCATTGTCTCTTCTTCTTGGATATGAATGACTTTTTTCTTGGATTTGGATGACTCTAATTCCTCTTCAAATTTATAACCTCGCCATTACCATACCAAAAGACAAATTTGTATGTGGTGGAAACCAAAACGTGACCAAGTGAAATCGAAATGTCGCATACCGAAACCGAAACGTTGCCATTACTAATTTCAGTATTTGGTACAACTAGGTTTATTAGGTATAACTGTGTCAATTATTATTATGTAAATAATTGAACCGAAACTTAAGAGTCTCAAAACTAAATGATTTAATTTTAAAAAATATTAAAACATTCCACGTGTATTTTTTGGTAGGGCGAGATATCAAATAAAATCAGTACACGTGTGATAAAGTGTACTTTTGCGGCGAGATATTAGTTAAAAGCACTACACGTGTCATAAAATCTATCTTTGGCAGCGAGACATACACATAGTTGTCCCTAATTGTACAGTTGGACGTTCGTCTTCATAGTTGTATTTTGTAGATTTTTGTGTATTTGTGGTTGGACATGGATATACATTATTATTTTCTAGTTGGACTCATGAGTTTGCACTATTAGTAAGCATTTAGGAGGGTTTCATAATAGAGTATTCAAGAAATCATAGGTTTCACATATTTTGTATCAAAAAAAGGTGATGACATAATGTTCCTTATACTATACAGGATGGTTTAATGAAAACAATAATATGTATAATATATATTTAGTATTATATGAAACTTTCTTTTTAGGTTCAAAATAAATGTTGAATACTTATAAGCCTTCATTAGGGGTTTTTAATAGCTCAAAAAAAATACTAATTTTAATAATTAAAATACTAATTTTAATAATTAAAATACTAATTTTAATAATTAAAATACTAATTTTAATAAATTATATACAACATATTAATTGTTATAATAAAAGAACTCTAAATTTTAATTAAATAAATATGTATTACAATAGAATAATACCTAATTTACTAATACTTTTAAGATATTTTTTGAATCGTAATGAATAAAAAGTAGATATTTCAAAATTGTTCAAGGTAAAAAAAATACAGAGATGTTCTTATTTGTACATAGTTAGCGAGTACTTCGAAATGGAGCTAAAAAATTACGACGATTGGCGAATCCACAATCAACTAAATAATATTTTCATGTATACAATAAGTGAGATAAGCTACAAATCAATAACATAATATATGATATCATAATATATCATAATTAGTGTTATCATAATATAACTTACGTACCTTTAGGAACTATTAATCTGTTTGAGTTTCTTGTTAAAGCATCGTGTAATACCTTTCCGTCGTGAGCTGAACCTTCCCATCCGCTAAGAACATATGTAAATTATAAATCAAAATTATATGCAGCTAAAACATTTTGCGATACTTGTCCTTTTCGATTACGATAGTTAGCCGAGTCTTGTCCTGATATCATTGCAAGGATATGAGTTCCATCAAGAGCCCCCACACAGTCCTAAGAAAAATATAAACAAAATATTAGCTATATAGCAAAAAACTTGAAAACAAAGACACGAAAATAATCTCATACCTTAAAATAAGGATAAAACCGTGTTTTATCTTTTATGTGTGTAGGCACTACAAGTCCGGGTTTAGCCATATAACTTGGAGCAAGTGTTATTAACACCTTAAGAATTGTGTTAAAACTCGTACTTATTGAGAATCTTGATCTATTGAATCTATCTTGAGCTTGAATGTACCTCGAATTTTGACCAACGATGAACAAAAATGTGGCAAGCATTTCTTCAACTGAAACAAATCTTCATCTAGATCAGGAATTTCTTTGATAGCATCCCACACATTATTAGCCTTGTCCTCAGCTTCTTTTTCTTCGGTTTCCTTTTCCCATCTTTTTTGTATCATATAAAAGATCTGACTACCAAATTATGTTATTGTATTCATTTCATCAGTTCTAGATCTCTTTCTTTGAGGTAGCTTCCCCCCCCCCCCTTCTTTTCTCTAATGAAGAAAAAACTTCATGAACAGATGTTTCTTTGTATGCTATGTCCTCTGCATCATCCATTATGTGGACACGATCAAAATCATTTGTCCCTTCATTATCTCCCACTTGATATTTATCAACATCAGTGGCATCGCCTAATCCCATAGCATTTCTTCCAGTTGCAACATTTGATCCAAATATCATTCGTAAATCTTCGAAATCTTCAAATGAATCATCACGCAAATGTGTTTTATTTGGATGAGCCTAGATAAAAAAAACAAGAAGACACTTTAGTAATTTTGATACATAAGCAACACTACTATATATTCACAAAATTTATGTTAAAATTTTCTTACTTTTAAATAGTCATCCCATACTTCATCTCTAGCGCTGAATTTCTTCGTTTTAGGGTCCCAACCAAAACCAGAACTAAAACGAAGAAGATCTGCCATGCCTAGGTACTTACCCTTCAAGATCTTCATCCTATTTTTATACTCATTATAGGTTTTGTTAATTCCAAGACTTTGGTTTAGAATTGCTAATATTCTTGTCTCCACTGTTGATTTTGTTGAATTTGCCAGTAGCATCACGAAAACCCTGATTGATTGCATCCACTACCAGCCGCACTAACATCTTGCTTTCAGGTTCTAACCAATTTTTATATGGATTTTTTTTGATTTCATAACCGGTGGATCTTCCATTATAGTGTAGGAGATACCTAGCCATACAATAAAAAAAACGACAAGCTATATAAACCACAATGACAATCACACAAAATCATAGCTATTAAAATTTGTACAAAATCATGAACTCACATAAACGACATAAGATAAAAAGTAATAATTCTAAAGCGTGTATTCATAGTAACTCGTAAACCAAACCTTAATCGTTATAAAACTAAACAACTAAAATGTGTATTCAAGCATCATGAACTCACATAAACGACATAAGAGAAAAAGTAATAGTAACTCATGTCAAACATAAATCATTAATAACTAAACAATTCTAAAACGTGTATTCAAACATAAAACCAAACAATTTTTAAACGTGTATTCAAGCATCATGAAATTGCTTTCGTTGTTGTTCATAACTAACAAAAACGTGGAATTAAACATAATTAAATCAATATGACTACTCATAACTAACCTTGAAGAGTTGAAGTATGAGATGAACCTTGAAGTATAAGCTCCTCTCTCTCAGAAGAAAGCTAATGATTGTAACTAACCCTAGAAAAAACAAGACAAAAACAAGTATATATACACCTAGCAACTTACCCTAGAAAAAAAAAAGACAAAAAGCCCATATATTATAATTTATTCTTCCAAAAGAGCGCCCATTATCAGAGACTCTCTACGTTAAAAAGCCAGTCATTTACCCAAGACGCACCTTTCTTGGCAGCCTTCTTGGAACCTAAGAGCTGTTTTTGTAGAAGCTTTCTTATTAACACAATAGAATCTTGCAGACATTTGTTAGCACTCTTGAGCACCAAATCTGGAGCACAAGAGAGTCTATACTCATCTCGAGCAGCTTGTAAGTCGTAAAAGATGTCTTTTTTCTATATAATATTTATCCTTTGCGTGTGTGTGCAGAATGTTGTGGAGGATAAGAGGATAAGTCAAACCTTGGTATCGTCCCACTGCGGCATGGATCATCCTCTGTTGCTTGTCGTAGAGCCCTGGCAAAGGCCTTAAAGGTAGCCTCTATTATGTGATGAGAATTTTCACCAGCAAGCTATTGAATATTCAAAACTGTCATGAAATGGTTTCCAAACAGATGATAGAAGAAACACATGAAATTGTACAAATTTGTTTTGCTTTAGGGAGTTTGGAATCACAGTACCTGCCGAATGTGAAGTGTCATACCAGAAGTATTCACCAACGATTGGAAAAAGTGCTCCACCAACTACAAATAAAGAAGTTTACTATATTTGGCTAGACTTTCAGTGTTTACAAAACAATAAATAACAGATTAAAACTGAAAAGAGGAGAACCCGAGGAGTGAAGAAAGAACCTGAGTGTCATATGTTCCAACTCTCTGGGTTGGAATCTCTAAGTTGTAACCAAGATATGGTCGACCAGACAAGTCCTGATTTTTGTTCACTATAAGCAGTAGGAATGTCTAGGTGGGGATATTCAGTAGTGAGAGCATAAACAAGATGCAACCATAAGTTTCACAATTTTATATACGCTTCATCTATAAGCGCTTCATCTAGAGGAGCTGTGAAGTCACCAAACCGGTTAATTTCTTTACGTTCACCAAGAGCCTTTAACAGAGCCTAGAAAAAAAAACCAGAGATTTCAATACAAGACAATTTTCCAGAGAAAACAACACACCGTTGCTCATAAGTCTCATAAGAGTGGGGAATAAGGCTGAAAGTGGTAAACACAGAAAAGAAGATGGCAGCACTTACTGTTCCAATGGCAAGAGCTATATCTTCATTAGTGTGATGATCATCGATGTGAACATCACCAGTAGCTCTAACGTGCACATCAAACAAGCCATGTGAAGCAAGTTGCTAAACCAAGACACCCAAGGAGTGAAAAACACAAACATTGATCAACAACATTCTAATAATGAATCAAAACAAGTTCCTTTCATTTCATAAAGACTTAAATTGAACAAATCAAAATCCAATAAATCCAAGAAAAGACGAAACACTTACATCTAACATATGGTCAAGAAAAGGGATTCCAGTAGAACTATCTGCACTCTAGTGCCATCCAAATTAAGCTTCACTGACACATTCGTCTCCTTTGTTACTCTCTTAACTTCTCCAATTCGAGCTGATCCTATCACCCAAACGAAAAGAAAGAAAGAAAAAAACTTGAAAACCAAAAACGAAATGAGCTTCAATCTCAGCCATATATTATAGTCCTAATACTGACCTAATCCGGTAGAAGAAGAAGAATTCGTCGTCTGAGAAACGTTCTCACTGGGAGAAGAAGCGTAGGATATAGATTGGTGAAGCTGAGATTAAGATTCAATCCGCAAAAATCGAGAAAGCGAAGATGAAGAAACGAGAATCGCTCGACGAGGAAGCAAATCCATAAACCCGTGCTTAGGTCTGAGAAGCTGAGCGGAGGAGTGGCCGAATATGGCGGACGAAGACGACAACTCCATTAGTTGGCAGCGGAAAGAAAGAGTCACACTCGCAGGAACAAGAAGAGAGGGGTTTGTGTTTTTAGTTTTGCAGCTTGAAAAAGCTCCATCTTTATTTCCGAATCTTAGGAAAAAAAGGAGAAGAAGATATAAGTAGAAGAAGACGGAGGAGAAGAATTTGTGTAGATCAGAAGCACAAGAGACGAGAGTCACACAATTTGCCTTTTCTATTTTTTTGCCATCAATTTGCATCTTCTCGTTCCTTTCCGGACAATTTTTTTTTTTTCTGAAATCTTTCGAAGTTTCGCCTGTATGGGTGTGATTTTATGAGTCATATTTTTCAATTAAAAAGTTATAAAAAGTCACCTAAAATCAGTTCTAATAATCTTCTATAAAAAAGTTGTGATATTTTGAATAACACTAGATTTGATATGAGTTTTAAAAAGTGTTGATTGAATAACAAGAGATTGTGAAATATTCTTTATGATTTTACATAAATTTTAAGTTCAATAACATGAGATTTGTGAAGATTTTTAAAAATCATCAGTTGAATAACAAATGATTTTAACAATACTCCAAAATCTCCTAAAATGTTAAGTTCAATAAATGTTTTGTTCCTAATTAATGTGTTAAGTTCAAGTTCTAGATAATGTAACTCCTTTTTTTTGTACAGAATAATCGTCATTAAGGGTAAAAATCTCAAATACTAATTCCTGCAATTTAATTACTTTATAAACAAAAGTACTTTAATAGTGGAAAGAACAAGTGGGCCTATGTCGGGATAAAATGTTGAGCAACAAGGTAGGCTATCGGAAGGGATCATGATGGATGGAATGGGTCCAAATATTAGGCCTCTCGAAGCCTATTGTTGGAAACTTCCATGCTCTCCAAAGTTAAGGCACCTCTTATGGCAAGTTATCTCAGGGTGTGTATCGGTTACCGCCAATCTACGAAAACAGAGGATGAGTTGCGGTCCTTTTTTTCCAAGATGTGAGGCTCCAGAAGAAACAATAAATCATACTATTTTTAATTGTACCACAGTCTTGCAGACGTGAGCTCTATTAATGATCCCCACAGTACCAAGATGTTTCCCATCAGACTCGGTCTTTACGAATATAGACCATTTGTTTTGGAGATTACCATCAGAAGTGGGTAATACTAGCTACCCTTGGTTAGTATGGTATATTTGGAAAGGGTGGAATGATAAAATATATGAAAATGTGGATAGAGATCCATGTGAAGTCATAGAAATAGCAAAAAAGGAAGCCCAAGCTTGGGTAGTAGCTCAAAGGGAGACTGAATCAGAATGTCGAGGACCAACACTCCTAATCCCACGATAGATTACTAATTTTGGATTTTGATGCTTTATTGATGGTTCCTGGAGAGGGAACGGCGTTTTCTTAGGCATAGGATGGTATTGTATTCATCACACTGGTGAACCGCAACTATGGGAGCGACCAATCTCCGACGAAATCTTTCTGCCTTGCATACCGAAGTGGAAGCACTACTTTGGGCGATGAAGAATATGATCAAGGACCAGAGTAAAGATGTCGAATACATGACGAACTGTTCGGATTTGGTGAAGATGATATCTTTTCCGGCTGAATGGCCTGCCTTCACAATTTATTTAGACGAAATAGAGCATGACAAGGGAGTTTTTTTCTTTTTTTCGATTACTTTAATTTCTCGCAGGTCTAATGAAAAACGGATAAATTGGCACAAAATGTTCGTGTATTTCCGCGTTATATGTCATTTGTAAACCATGTTCGCTTGGATTGGCTTGTCTAAGTCTTTTCCTTATTAATATAATGTTGTTTCCAAAAAAAAAAAAGTGGGCCAGTGTCGCCCCACCTCTATTGCACCAAAATCCAAGTTGGAACCTGGTGTTTTTATTGGTGTGAAAGTTATTGGAACACAAGGCTATTTTCTCTCGTGTGGGATATTGTGCTGTTAGATCGACTCATTATAATTCAGTTCTAATGTTGACAAATACTTTAATAATTTTCATCAATATTTAATAACCAATTATATTAAATTGAACAGTAAGATTTTATACCTAACTTACCATATTAATTTGTTATTAATCATTATACTTCACCTCTCTTATTTTTTCTTTCATTTTTGTGAAACAAATAAATCATCACATCATCGATTAAATAGATAAGTAATTTTTTCGCATATGTCATTATTTAAATTTGAAAAAATGAATAAAAAATTGTTTCACTTATAAAGAAAAATAGTAGTGCGTCAAAAATTCCACAATGAATATGTAGATAAATGGTAGTCTAACAACATATTATAAAAAGAACAAATTAACAAAATATAGGAAAAGCATTTGAAAAGTAGGAGCCTTTACATAATATGCGTCAAAATTTGAATATTTATATTCGGTTTCATTCATATCTTTATTTGAAATGCATAATCACATATATTTAAGATAAATATTCAATAAATTTTACTTAAAAAAATTTGAAATTTTTTAACTTGATATTTTTAGAGAATATGTTAAATATATACCAGATCAAAATATTTAGACATTATAATTACTCTAACTTAATTTAAAAAAAATTAATATATTTTAAATAATTTACTTGATGAAAAAATACAAATTATTTTGTAATTTTTTTAATTTGATTAAAGAGAAAAGAAAATATAAGAGCTCACAAGTCATATAATGGAATGAGTTATGATAAACGGGAAAACATACAAAATCAACCCGAACAATTTGCAGAATGACATTTCATACCTAAATTATGATACAATGTATTTTCCAGCCCGAACAATCATAAATGTCAAATTTTATACATGAATTACTATACATTAGTGGAAACCAACTTTGACTTAGATGTTGTTAGTCAACTGATAAGTTTTGATGAATAAAAAGCCATTTACGTTTGACGTGACAATTTATTGATTTAAAATGACGAAGTTTTGTTCATGGTACATACATTGACTCAAAACAACTTTGTTTATTTTATTTTTAAAAAATTTACAATTAAAATTCAACGTTATTAAATATTTTTAAAATTATTAATGTTGTGAAAATGACGTTGTTTTGAGTCTATGTATGCACCATGACCAAACCAATAAATTAACATGTCAAACGCAAAATGGGGTCTTAGTCATCAAAATTAACAGTTGACTAACACCATCCAAGTCAAAGTTGGTTTCTGCTAATGTGTAGTAATTCAGGTATAAAATTTGAAATTTATGACGGTTCGAATTGGAAAATACATTGTCTCGTAATTTGGGTATGAAATTTCATTCTACAAATTGTTCGGGTTGATTTTGGCCGTTTTCATGGATAAACGGTTGGTCAAATGGAAAGTGTTAAGATCATATGGTGAGATGGTTTAAAAATTTTCTAATACCTCTAAATGTTTGGAAAGTTTGATGATAAAGATGAAGTGAGATAGCAAAGTTTGATATCATATTTTTAAGGGTTGCCAAACTTTTTGTCTATTTAAATACCACCAAAAAATATTTCTCTCTAAAAAACTACAGCAACTTTATTTTTTTTTAAAATTACTACACCTCCAATTGAACCCATCAATAAACCGGTAACTAATTAATCCAGTTTTTTGGTGGCTTAGTTTTTCTAAAGAGAAAATTTTTTTGGTGGGTTTTGAAGAGTCGGAAAATTCGTGTAGAAAAAAGCTGGGAAAGCAATAAATACATGGGAGAACAAAGCGGCAACGCGATCCAAATCGGGTGAAGTTTGGTTAAATTCAGATTAAGCAAAACCGGATTAATTAGTTACCGGTTTGTTGACCGGTTCAATTGGAGGTGTAGTAATTTAGATAATAATAAAGTAGTTGTAAATTTGTTAGTAACAACTTGTTTTATATGTTTTAAGAAATAAATGTTTTATATACTTGAAGTATGATATATTTCTCATTTTTGGTATAAGGAAATGTGGGATACAGTACATGATTTTTCCAATAGATGCATTTGTTTCTAGATATGGTTTTAAATTTGTTCAAATATTTAGTTTATTTTAATATATCAAAATAAATAATACTAGTTTGCTAACCGCACAATGTGCAAAGAAAAATAAATGAAAGCAATTTAATTATCGAGTATAATAAATTTTAAGATATGTTTAGCCAAAAGTCTCTATCATATTCATGGGTTTTCTTAGGGATGTCAAAATTGGTTCCAACCCATTACCCAGTAGATTGTTTGTTAAATGGGTAATGGGTCAACCCAACTCATTAAGCAAATGAATTGGATCAAGCCATGAACCATTAAATTTAATTGATTAATTAGTCAAATGGATAACCCAATAATCCATTAAATTTGTTGTGTTAAATTTTAAACTATCATTATCATCATATCATCTTTATCATCATCATACCAAAATTTTCACGACAAAAATGAGATTGCACAATTGTTTCTAAAATAACACGGTTTCAAAAATATCCCGCCAAAAAGTGATTCTGTAATTTTTCTGCTAAAATGTGATTATGTAATATTTTTCGCCAAAAATATGATTTCATAATTTTCTTGCCAAAAATACGGGTCCACAGTGTTTTTGCCGAAACCGAGATTCCATAATTTTCCCGTCAAAAACGTAATTCCGCAATTTTCCCGCCATAACGTGATTATGTAATTTTTCCGCCAAAAAATAGGGTTTAATAATTTTCTCGTAAAAACACAGTTTCAAAATTGTCCTGCCAAAAACGTTAATTAATAATTTTTCTGCCAAAACGTGATTACATAACTTTCTTGCCAAAAATACGATTGCATAATTTTCTTGCCAAAAATATGGGCCCGCAATTTTCTTGCCAAAACCAAGATTCCAAAAGGTGATGAAATGTGATGAAATGTTTGTTTCATTCGAATATGAGGGAGTGGAGAAGCATTGCTTTTCATGTATGAGTTTCCTTCATGAAAACATTAACTGTCCCGATAAGCTGGCGAGAGATGGCAAAACTCCTTATCCGAAAGCTGAAGATATCAACCAGTTGAACACCCGCCATAGAATGAAGGCTGAAAAGAAAAAACGAAATGATAGAAAGAGTACAAAGCAACTACCATCCTCTCCCTCTTAACAGTCGTATGTCAAATCTAGGCCAAGATCTCCAATAACAACTCGTCTTTCACTGTACCGTGCTCGATCTCCTTCTCCTAAAAGATAACAACGATCAGCCCACGCCTATGACGACAAAAGAGAAAATCATGTGGAGGTTGCACAATCTAAGGATTGTGTTTCCTCTTACCATAACAATGATTCCTAAAGGAGAAGTCGTGAGGATAGCAGACATAACTCTTCAGGCGCACGCTCTGTCTTTAGAGCATAACCTCATCACAATTGATCGCATGCATCACCAAGCTACAATAATTGATTTAATCTTGTTTCAAGAGGAAGGGAGGCATCAGCGAGACGACAATCACCTAGAAAGGATGCAGCTCTACGTACCTTTCTGCCCTCACCCCCCAGCTCCAGTGATTCCAAGAGCAGCTCCAAACACAAATGCTACTGTGGTACCTTAGGCCCTAAGCAACATCATTATACCAGATCGAGTTCCGCCAGAGACCATGATTGCGCTGGCTGATATTAACAAGCGAAGAAGACCTGCAATTGAACGTTTAGATCCTCCCCTAGAGGTGGACCCAGCTTCAAAACCTCGAGAGGACACCTGCTTTAGAACGTCTTGACAACCCTATTGTTCCGCTATCATCGGTATTTAATTGGTTGGATGATTTTGATGAAGGTGGTGATGTTACTATCACCTTAAGTGGACCTCCTTCTGGTTCTTCTAGAGATAACCAAGTGCCTAAAGCCAAGGAAAATCTTATACCATATTTAATTTCTTCAGGTAATGCTTTTCCTATTAAGGATGTTGAAGTTGACACTATGTTGCAGGCGTTTGAGTCTACACCAAAGGAGATGTTGCCATCGGTACCAACTGTTGCGTGCACTGAAGGGATGGCCACACCAGTAGCAGTAGAGAAGAAAAGAAGGGGCCTTAAACCTGGTTCTAAGAGAAGAGTAACGACAAAGGTTCAAAATCGGCTTGTGAAACGTTCTCTGAGCCCTCGGTTAAATGCTCTATCGAAGACCCGCTCTACACCTCCGACTCGCAGGTCACCAAGGACGAGAATGAATGCTTCAAGCTTAGAATCTCAATCAGCTCCTAGAGGATCCTCTCTCATTGTACCTCGTTATGAGGATGTTGATAACAATCTATTTGTTGTTTCGCTTAATAAGGCCATAGTGCCAGCTGTTTGTAAGAGTTTGACGGTTCCCCTTGAACCGTCCAATTTACAATGATAACAGTAAGTTGGAACTGTCAAGGGCTAGGGAGCTTCCTTACAGTTCGACGTCTTAGGGAAATAAGACTGAAATTATTTCCTGACATAATGTTCCTCATTGAAACAAAGAATTCAGATGACTTTGTTTTTAATGTTTTTCAGTGGATGGGTTATGGTAATCGTTTCACAGTTCCCCCGTAGGCTAAAGTGGTGGATTGGCTTTATTTTGGAAAAGCGATGTTGATCTA
Organism: Crucihimalaya himalaica; assembly: GCA_004349715.1. Lineage (NCBI taxonomy): Eukaryota > Viridiplantae > Streptophyta > Magnoliopsida > Brassicales > Brassicaceae > Crucihimalaya > Crucihimalaya himalaica. The sequence continues at coordinate 43,284 of SMJT01000199.1, forward strand.
GAAGTTATTTCGTCTTGTGCCTATTTCATTGACACTCGTGTCAAGTATAAAAACAAAATGTTTTTCCACTCCTTCGTTTATGAGCATCCGGTTAGTAGTAAACGCAAGGAAGTTTGTGATAATCTCTCCTTTATTGCAGCATCTCAGTCTGGTAGCTGGTTACTAATTGGTGATTTTAATGATATAGTCGATCACAATGAGAAAAGGAGGTCCCCAACAACAAGACGCTTCTTTTGTGAACTTCTGAAGTTTCTATTCTCTGAATGGACTTTGGGACTTGAATTATTCAGAAAGGAAATCTTCCTAAGAAGGTATCAGACTACATACCTATAGCTTTATGCAACGTTTACTACAAGATTGTAGAAAACATTATCACCAGAAGACTTCAGCTCATTCTTTCAGGTTTGATTTCTGAGAACCATACGTCTTTTGTTCCAGGAAGAGTAATTGCTGACAACATGTTGATCACTCATGAAACTATTCGTTACCTCCGGACATCAAAAGCAAGGGTTTATGGGTCTATGGCAGTCAAAACAAACATGAGTAAGACCTATGATCGGATTGAATGGAGTTTCCTCAAAGCGGTTGTTTTGAGACTTGGATTCCATCATGTATGGATTAGCTAGGTTTTGGAATGTGTAACCTCAGTCTCTTACTCCCTCATCATCATTAGTAACACCGTCGCATGGGCTGAGGCAAGGCGACCCTCTTTCGCCGTATTTGTTTATTCTCTGTACAGAGGTCTTGTCAGGCTTATGCTTCAAAATGCAACAAGAAGGACGCCTTCCTGGTATTAGGGTGTCGATGCACAACCCACGTGTAAACCACCTCTTGTTTGCAGATGATACAATGTTCTTGTGTAAGACGAATCAATCTAACTGTGAAGCACTAGCACAAATCCTGAAGCAGTATGAGTCAGTGTCTGGTCAGTACATCAACCTACAAAAATCATCTACCACGTTCTCCTCTAAAGTTCAATGAAGCTAGAAGACAAAGGTTATGAGTCTACTTGGTATTAATACAGAAGGAGGATCAGTCAAATACCTAGGCCTTCCAGAGAACTTTGGGCGCAAGAAGAAGGATATATTTGCTTCAATCATCGATAAAGTTCGCCAAAGAGCCCAGTCTTGGACCTCAAGGTTTTACTAACCAGCTGAGAAGCAAGTTCTCTTGAATTTTATTCTTGCATCTATGCCTACTCACTCTATGAGTTGCTACAAGCTTCCGGTTTCAATTTGTAAGCAATTACAGTCTCTCCTTACTTGTTTTTGGTGGGATGATAAACCTGATAAATGGAACAAGCTCGGTAGTAAATATTGAGCAACAAGTAAGAGAGTTCGATTGACAAAGTCTCATTTGGTGAGCTAAAGCATTGCTAAAAGTTAGACACCTACGTTGGAAGATGGTAAATAATCCTCTACCGCTGGGAAAAAATCTATTTAAATGTCGAATAATAGAGAGTGGAAGTTGCAAACGATGTTGAGAACAAGAATCTTGTCTGCATATTTTTAAAGATTTTCCTTTTGCTACTGAAGTCTGGATGCAGGCGCCTATCTCACACTCTACTCTTCCAGTAATTGATTCTATGACGGAGATTTTGTTAATGTCAAGAGATATGTCCACTCTCCCTCCGTCTGGTACGTCAACTCTTCTATTTCTTTGGATTTGCTGGAACATTTGGATAGCTAGAAACACGCTTGTCTTTGAGGATAAGACGTTCACACTAATTGAAATCGTTACAAAGGCCATTATCGAGGCAAAAGCATGGAGTGCCGCTCATGACTACACTTCACCCAAACCTCGAGAACCTATGCCAGACTCCCCGGCTCCTCCTCAGCACCAGTACACCTGTTTTGTGGATGCAGCTTGGCATGCTTCTTTGTTACGATGTATTGCATTGGTCGTTCAATGTAGGACATCTACATACAAGGTTTCAACATCAACACTAAGCAATATGTGAGTTCGGCTTTTGGAGCTGAAGCGGTGGCTGTTAAAGAAGCCCTTATTTTTCTAAGAGAACATCATTTGCATGACATTCAGATCCTCCGGGATTGCCTAGCTTTGGTTCAACTTCTGAACTCAAAGGATTTTTCTAAGTGTTTCTCTTTAGTTGTCTTTACTTTTATTCCAAGAGCAAATAATGCCACAGCAGACTCTCTTGCCAAGGCGACACTTGTACTTTTCACGTTTTAAATAAAATCTTCATTTTCGTGACAAAAAAAAGATTCTACATGATACCAAAACTGAATTTTTCAATTTTTTTGCATTTGTGTTTGCAAATTTAAAGATGATTGCAAATTAATAGTGTATATTCCTAAAATGTTTATAGGATTCCTAAATATTTAGATTCATAAAAAATATTTCTCTTAAATATTAGTGGTAATGATTATTTAATTGTGACTTTTAGATTAGGAAAACCAATAAGCCAAAGATCCCAGATTATTAAGAGATTCAAGATTTGTGCTACTCTTAAAAAAAAAAAAGATTTTCGATTTTAAAATATACCAAAACAGGATTATATTGTAAATGTGAATCATGATGACATAGTCCTTGAATTAGTTTACGATTCCTAATATTTAGGGTGTTATTAGTGACTTGTTCGATCAATGATTAAAGAGAGTATTGCCCATGGAATGCTTAATCCTTTGTTATTAAAATAATGACCTCCTAATGTAATATCTTACAAAACAAAGGTTAGTGTGATAAAACTGCAGCAAAATAGTATAGTGATTATACAGTCATAGATAACAAAAGAACAAGAAGAAGAAGAAAACATATTTGAGTAGTGATATGTAGGATATTTTCGTCCTTCTTTTTAAAATTTTTTCTATATCTGCCTTTACATTTTTAAGTAAAACAAACATAAAGAAAATTAAACAAGGATTTTTGACCCAAAAATAATAAAAAAATTTAAATTAGCCAACTTATTTTAAATACATATTACGGGAGAAAATATATTATTACCATATATTAATTATATATATTTCATTATAAATGGAAATGTATCTAATTGTAATTAAAAATATGGTAGGTTTCCTAGAAGTGTCAAAATGGGTAATCCAACCCAATCCAACTTATTACCCAATAAATTGTTTGTTAAATGAGCAATAGGTCAATCCAACCTATTAAGCAAATGGGTTAGGTCAAACCATGACCCACCAAATTGAATGAATTAATTAGTCAAACGGATGACCTAATAATCTATTAAATTTAATGTGTTAAATTTCAAACTATCATCATACAAAATTTTTTCCGCCATAATGTTTTTCCGTAATTTTTCCGCCGAAAGAATATGAGTTTCATAATTTTCCAACCAAAACTATGGTTTCACAATTTTCCCGCCAAAAAGCACGGTTTCACAGTTTTCCCGCCAAAACGTGTGTTTGCAATTTTCTACCAAAACGTGATTCCGTAATTTTCCTGCCAAAAATATGTTTCCATAATGTTTCCGCAAACAATACATGTCTGCAATTTTCCTGCCAAAATCGAGATTCTATAATTTTCATGTCAAAAACGTGATTCCGCAATTTTCCTGTCAACAACGAGATTCCGTAATTTTTCTGCCAAAAATGCGGATTTACAATTTTCCCGCCAAAACCTGATTCCATAATTTTCCGCCAAAATAATACGGTTTCACAATTCGCCAAAAACTCGATTCCACAATTTTTTTGTCAAAAACTTAATTCCATAATTTTCCCACAAAAAATGTAAATCTATACTTTATATCTTTGAAAATGATGGTAAAATGTTTATAGGAAAATTATTGGATAACCTATTTCAACTCAACCCATTTCAACTCACCCCATTTCACGCATCAATCCATGACTCTATTTAACTCATTATTTTTAACCCATTAGGATTTATAGGTCGGGTTAGATTGGGTCGATCCATTAACTTTGACCCATTATGACACCCCTAGGTTTCTCGTTATATAAATATTTTTATTTAAAAATTATTTAATTTATGAAATAAATCAAAATATTTTAAATTTAATGTCTATCTTATTATATAACTTTCAAATTTTTGACACATGTGATAAAATATTAAAATAATTTTTACTAACATAAATTTTACTAATATATTTAAGTATTTCAAAAAATAAATATAAATTTCAAAATGATAAAATGCATTTTCCCATTTGTTAAAAACTTGTAGCTTTGTTGACGATTCAAACTTAAATGTGACATTAAATTGGAAGAAAAAAGCATCTTGCAAGGAAATATACTAATAAAAAAAAATAAAAAAATGACTTGGTTCATAATATCTACTATTTACAAAAAGCTTCATTATAATATAAAATAAATATTGTTCATAATTTCAGCTAAAAAAATATTCATTTTGAAATGAATTTGTTTAGATCTTTTAACCAGAACTTTTTAAAAAACGTGAGTATTACTACATTAAATTTATTTACTTTTTCAAATAATATATTAAAGCTAGATTTTTTTTTGTTACATTAAAGATAACCATATTTAAGTTCAACTAATTGAAACTATAATTTAAAACACAGTTTGAAAAACCCGGCGTATATCATTAACTACCTAAAACTTTTGAAAAGCGCGCGCATGTAACAATTCATTTACTTTTTTTAAGAATTTTTTTTGATATGTTTTTGCCATATAAAAATTAATAATAAGCATCTTCAACCACAATTTTAAACCTATGATATCATTGTTCTAAACTCAAAAATAAACAGTTAGTAAAAAAAGCTAAACAGAGGTCAAAGTAGTTTAATGACTAAAGACACTGGTTTATTCATAAACATAATCTTCTCTTTGTAACTCGTTTTTTGAATATCAAAACATTTTCAAAATGGATTCAGCTAAAAACTCAAGTTTCTTATTAAACCTATCTGATTGTATTTTGGTTACAATCATCTCGATGTTGCCTTTCAAAGAATCAGTACGAACGAGTGTTCTTTCTAAACGTTGAGGTATCTTTGTCGTGAAACGACAAGCCTCGTTTTCAAAGAATCCAAGTTCATGAGACTATATGTTTTTCAATAGAAAAACCGTAGAACCGACAAGGCTTGAAAGGCTATTGTTTGTTCGTGTTATGCGTGAACGGGTCTCAAATTTTATTGGCAAAGTCATCGAAAATTTTGAGGTTTATCTCTCCCAACCAATAGGTTTTGAGGAAGATATCATGTCTCTCACTAAATTCGCTACCTCCCGACAGGTCAAAAACTTAGTTCTTGATTTCTCAGACCCTACCCAGAGAAACATACGTATAGCCTTGCAAGCTCGAAGAGATCGTATACTCAGATACATATATCCTCAAAAGATTGAATCAGATGTTTCTCATCTATTTTCAATTTCTTATATGTTAGGACTTTAACGGTTTTCTCTTTTCTCCTTCTGTAAAATTAATTTCCACTCTTTTAGTTATATAAGATCCATAATACTTACCTACATAAAAAATTTACTAGAGTCTTCATTATAATTTGTCTTTGCATTCTGAAGAGAATATTCTTTAGGGTACCATATTCATTTCCTTACCGTTAAACATTGTGTATATATGCAAACGTTTTTTTTTTCGGTGCTTCAATTTACTGTCTTTTTCTCTTGGAAGAAGATGCTCCAAGATTGTGACGATCCTATGGCTTTGCACGATCCGATGAAAACTAGACATTTAGTGATGAAAACAAATATGCACATAAATGACTTTGTGGTAATTAGTATATTTCTCAATAGCTGTCCGGAATTGGAATCTCTGACATTTGATGTGGTTACTAGTCGTTTTGTGGTAAGTTATTTTCTTATCTATAACCTCAAGTCAGTAGACATTACTACACTATACATCTAGCAAGGTCTCGTTATATGGTAAAACACTTTAATTTAAATGGATTTTGCAGAGAGGTCCTTCACCATTAGTGTTGATCTTGAAGAAGACCAATATAATGAAATAATTGTAATTCGGTGAGTACTGATTGATGATAAGCGTAGAGGCGAAATTTCCGTTTAATAGAAAAGTTTAAAGACACTTGTGATTAAGAGCTCGGGATTGGTTAAAAGTCCAGTTCGGGGTGAAATTCGTGTCTAACTCGAGTGTATATTTTTGTCCAAAGTTTTTCGAATCCCCTTATTAATGAAGTACAAAAGCTATTTATAGGGAATCAATTGGCCCTGTTAACCGCCTCTGTTGCTTAGCGCGTGCGCGGTGACGTGATTCTTTTCGCCGAGTCGCACTTGAGTGTTTTTGGTAAGTCGGCAATGTTTTGGGCTTCATCGGATGGGCCGTGTTTACTCGTTATCGACCTGCTCGGGATTGACCTGCTCGTCACCGTCCTGCTCGGGATCGACCTGCTCGAATCTGGGTTGAACTGATTGGTAAATGGGACATATATCCTTAATGGGCCGGGCTGATAGGATTGCCAATCCTATCTCCAACAATTAGTGATAGATCATGTAAACCATTGGCTTACTAGCAATGCTTACGAGTGCTTGAAAACAACTCTTAAGGTTGTGAATGTAAAGAACTTTCATGGCAGTTCGAACGAGTTACATATGCTTCAATACCTTACTTGTACCGGGCGTGTGATGAAACGACTTGACCTTTACTAGGAAAAAGGATTGAACCATAATCAAAAGAGTTGGGTAATTGCTAGAGTCAAGGAGGTTCAACAAATTTCAAAAGAGCTTTGAAGCATTTACGAATTACTCTTCACAATACTTGATTGAAGCATTTTCAAGTTTTTCTAACTTAATTTAATTGGTTTTTATCATATTTTCTTACAACATGTTTTTATTTAATTCGGTTTATAGTTTTGTTTGCTTAAATAGATTTGAATGTGACGTTGTATTTTCTAAATGGGTATATTGTTTCCGTTCGTACATGTGTTAGTAAATATGTTCTTACATATGCCAAGTAGGCATTGGTAGACAATTAAATTTATAATAAAGTTTTGAATTCACTAACTTCACCATATATTTTTCTAAGGCCATCGTATTATCAAATATGCCAATAAGTATAATTTAAATTAATTAAATGTGTTTTTAATATTTGTTTCTCCTTATATTTTCAGAAACATATTGAATTAGTCAATTTTCTAATTGATTTATATCCTAATGGTTAGAGCCAAAATTTAAAATCTGATAAAAATGTGTTTGAGTAGTTACATGTAAAAATGGATTATATTTCTCATCTCTTTTCAATCTTTCAAATACTGAAACTAAACGATATGCTCCTTTCTCCTTTTAGGTAAATTGTTTTTCACTCTCTTAATCTCTTTTGTTTATTGTTGTTTTCTTTATTTACACACTCTTCAAAAATTTTAAGATCCATAATATCTACAATTAAAGTCAAGTTCACTAAATAATTTATTATAAGTTCATTTCTAGGGAAAATTGAATTCTCCGAGATATAAAGTAGTAATATTAATGTACTTAAATCATTCATAGCTTTTTTTTATTTATCAAACATTCATATTTGTTTAAGACATCATATGTACCTTAAAACTCAATTGAATGCTTTCGTAATGAAGTGTAAACTAATTTTTTTGGAAAATTCTAAACACTTTTTGTGTTTAGAAACCATTTTCTTATCGGAAGCTGTAAGTAACACCCAAGTAAAAGCTAAGCTTTCATACCAAAGCACAAAGAGTCAGTTCTTAAGGTTTTTTTTTTAATGTTTTTTTTGTACTCTGTATTTATTTTATATTTAGAGTTCTCCAAATTTAATTATTTTCTCTTTTTCTCCTTTTTAGTCTAGTGGTACTTTAGCAAGCCCTTTTAGGCCGGTGAGATTTACATCACTATGACTAACCTACTACTTTGGTTTAGAGCTGTCAATTGGTCGATATGTCAAGGGGCTATCTGTAACATCCATATCCGACGATTCCATCACTACAAGAAAACATAGCGTTTTCCGACCACCATTTCCGACCAAGTTCCGAGGACTTTCCGACTAATTTCCGACCAGAGAGACGGTGGTCGGAAATTAGTCGGAAAAAGATTGAAAAATTCCGACCACCGAATTTTCCTCGGAAACTGGTCGGAATTTTTGGTCGGAAAATTTTTTTTTTCCGACCACCGAGATATTGGTCGGAAACTAGTCGGAAATTTTATACAAATTCCGACCACCGCAGATTCCTCGGAAACTCGTCGGAAATTTGGTCGGAACTATGGTCGGAAAGTTGGTCGGAAAAAGTTGGTACCACGTGGAAAATGGGCTACCTAACTATGGTCGGAATTTGGTCGGAAAGGGTTTTCCGACCAATTTCCGACCAGAGTTAGGTAGCAAAGTTGTGGTCGGAATTTGGCCGGAAAACCCTTTCCGACAAATTTCCAACCAAGATTGTGGTCGGAAAAATTATCTATAAATACGCCCGCTCGTTCTTTTCTCTCTACACCAACTTCTATCAAAAAAAAAAAAGAAGAAAAAAACTAAAAATAAAAATTACAAATCAAATAAATTATCGGTGCTCGGATTTTGATTGGTGTTTCTGGAAGGCGGTTCGACGAGTTCGGGATGGAGGCGAGTCATCATCTGTGCCCAAAATTCTGTCCGGTTTCTTATATCCGCAAGTTCTT